>OZ035827.1:3558969-3748969 GCA_964034765.1 Knipowitschia caucasica | reverse complement strand
CTTAGTGATCATGCGTCCATGCCTCCATCTTTGCCCGCCCATGCATCTGCGGCCTGAGCACGGCTTGAGTCTAGCCTGGGCCCAGAGATACAGCCATAAACCTCCACCAACTCCCGGTGAAATCAGGGCTGTTGGCAGGAGAGAAGCATCCGAGGAGCCGTGCTAATTCCACTGCTGCGAAGGGAAGAACACCTGGTTTGTCGGGACACAGAGACTCAAAATCACATTATCTCGCATGAGCGCAAACGGGAAAGTCACACCAGGGGCCGAGGCAGCAGGTGTTCACTCAGGCACCCACGGCCCTTGGCTAAGACGACTTTCCGCTCGCTTTAACCTTCAAATACTCCATGACAGGCAGACTAATAAAACCTCTTCCACTTTAACTACCAAACTCCACTTCTCTTGTTTGTTTAATGGTGCGCCACATTCTGTCCTCGGGCAGAAGAAAAGACTGACAAAAGCTCGTTATTTTAGCAGAACAAGGTAAAAGTGGTCAGTCAGAAAAGGTCATACACACATTTTGTTTTCAGATTCTATTGCATTTCACACATTGTAATTAATAGAAATCTCAGCCCTAATCGTAATGTGTCAAAAATGTGTCCATCGTATGCTAGCAGTGGGATTTAGCCTACTGGATTTTTGTTTTTTTCTCTTGTTTACTGTATTTTCGGCTTTTTAAAAATGTACTGTATTTTTTGCTTTTTTAAATTAAATGTAAATTCAGCTTTTTTTTTATTTACTGTATTTTTGGCTTTTTAAAAATGTACGGTATTTTTTGCTTTTTTTATTAAACGTAAATTCAGCTTTTTTTTTTATTTACTGTATTTTCGGCTTTTTATTTACTTACTGTATTTAAGGCTATTTTTAAAATGTACTGTATTTTTGTTCAGTCACTCGTCCCGCACCCCTGATTTTGGGAACCACTGATTCAATTTATGGCACTCAGAAAGTTGAAATGAAACCTAGATTAAAAGCATTTTGGTAATAAACTCTGACCAGATTCTTCTTTCAAAGTAGAATAATAAACGGTCCACTCACTGCTTCAGAGGATTATTTTCTGTATTATTGAGGTTTTTGGTGAGTTCTTTGGTCAAGCTTTTCATGAGACCTGCTTTTCTCCTGTTTATAGACAATGCTCATTTGTGTGTTCCTATTACCTCCTGGCTCAGGTATGTGCTTCACTAGGTGGCCCGTTTTATTAGATTTTTTAAAGTTAGAAGTTCAAGTCCACTGGATTTAAAGACCCATCCCCCAAAGAAGACCCTGTGACACAGAGACACTTTTCCACATTCCCTGAATGACTCCTGAGCTCATTCCTCTCAAATTGACCACTAAGCCGAGGCAGGAGGCAAACAAAGAAACTGGGCTGCACGTGCGAAAGGCCGTTATTATGGACTTTTACAGACACTGACATTTAGGCCATGAGCGGAGGAGCCCTTTGAAAACATATCAGAAGCACTCATTTTTCTACACAACCTGGTGTTAGTGATGACACCTGATGATTCTAGTCCGTTTGTAAAATGGGTCATGAACATGTGCTGTGTACATCGACGGTCATGGGCTTCGAGAAATGAAAGGACAAGAACATGGAAAGTTAGAGTTGGAGAGTTGGATATCTCCGAGTCCCAAGATCATACCATGTCCCACCAGGGGTAGGCCTTGGGGTTACTGATTGGCCCCTACTTGGTCATCATTAAAGGGCCCTAATCATGTCAACATTAAAGGGCCCTAATCTGTCATCATTAAAGGGCCCTAATCTGTCATCATTAAAGGGCCCTAATCTGTCATCATTATAGGGGCCTAATCTGTCATCATTAAAGGGCCCTAATCTGTCAACATTAAAGGGCCCTAATCTGTCATCATTAAAGGGCCCTAATCTGTCATTAAAGGGCCCTAATCTGTCATAATTAAAGGGCCCTAATCTGTCATCATTAAAGGGCCCTAATCTGTCATCATTAAAGGGCCCTAATCATGTCAACATTAAAGGGCCCTAATCTGTCATCATTAAAGAGCCCTAATCTGTCATCATTAAAGGGTCCTAATCAGTCATCATTATAGGGGCCTAATCTGTCATCATTAAAGGGCCCTAATCTGTCAACATTAAAGGGGCCTAATCTGTCATCATTAAAGGGCCCTAATCATGTCAACATTAAAGGGCCCTAATCTGTCATCATTAAAGGGCCCTAATCTGGCCAAAGGCATTAATAATACCTGCTCTTTTCAAATACTTCTTCAACTAATATTATGAAACAAAATAGTAAAATAGTTCATAGATATTTGAATTTCTAAATCAGTTTTACAGCCCCTAAATCTTGTTATTGTTTTTGTTTTAATTATTGTTTTTACTTTAATGATGACAGATTAGGGCCCTTTAATGATGACAGATTAGGGCCCTTTAATGTTGACATGATTAGGGCCCTTTAATGATGACAGATTAGGGCCCTTTAATGATGACAGATTAGGGCCCTTTAATGATGACAGATTAGAGCCCTTTAATGATGACAGATTAGGGCCCTTTCATGATGACAGATTAGGGCCCTTTAATGATGTCAGATTAGGGCCCTTTAATGATGACAGATTAGGGCCCTTTAATTATGACAGATTAGGGCCCTTTAATTATGACAGATTAGGGCCCTTTAATGACGACAGATTAGGGCCCTTTAATGATGTCAGATTAGGGCCCTTTAATGATGACAGATTAGGGCCCTTTAATGATGACAGATTAGGGCCCTTTAATGATGACAGATTAGGGCCCTTTAATGATGACAGATTAGGGCCCTTTAATGACGACAGATTAGGGCCCTTTAATGAAGACAGATTAGGGCCCTTTAATGATGACAGATTAGGGCCCTTTAATGATGACAGATTAGGGCCCTTTAATGATGACAGATTAGGGCCCTTTAATGTTGACACGACATAATAATCTTACATTTTGCTGCTTTAAACTGCTGTAATACTAATAATGGAGAAGTATTTGAACTACGTGAAGGTTATCATCGGGGGATCTCCAGTGCCGTAAATCCGTCCAAAGTCTGAGTTGCCAGAGTTGTGCTGACTCCACAAACAACAGGTGTTAGGGCCAGACCCCGCAGCAGTAAACACAAAATGCGAGAAACCCCCTTCACAACGTAACAGCCGTGTCCCTGTGCTCCAGACAAAACAGGGCCCGCATGACAGCCTGAGTCATCACCATCAGCCGCTCACACCAGCACTGAGCACTTTAGACCCACTCATGAAACTAGGATTCTCTGTGTTTAAGATTGGCATTGAAAATAACACTGAAAAATCACCTCGTTTAGATTATTTACACACACACGCACGCACGCACGCACGCACGCACACACACACACACACACACACACATGCACTTATTATTTATTTATTTCACTGCGGACGAATACAAAAATAAAGTTGTCTTGTGAGAGTTTGTGGAAAGAAACTGAAGAAACTGAAAAAAACAGATGTCCTGCATTACAGTGAACCATATCTGGTCTCTCTCTGGTCTCTCTCTGGTCTCTCTCTGGTCTCTCTCTGGTCTCTCTCTGGTCTCTCTCTATGGTCTCTCTCTGGTCTCTCTCTATGGTCTCTCTCTGGTCTCTCTATGGTCTCTCTCTGGTCTCTCTCTGGTCTCTCTCTCTGGTCTCTCTCTATGGTCTCTCTCTGGTCTCTCTATGGTCTCTCTCTGGTCTCTCTCTCTGCCTCTCTCTGCTCTCTCTCTGGTCTCTCTCTGGTCTCTCTCTGGTCTCTCTCTATGGTCTCTCTCTGGTCTCTCTCTGGTCTCTCTATGGTCTCTCTCTGGTCTCTCTCTGCTCTCTCTCTGGTCTCTCTCTATGGTCTCTCTCTGGTCTCTCTCTGGTCTCTCTCTCTGCTCTCTCTCTGGTCTCTCTCTGGTCTCTCTCTGGTCTCTCTCTGGTCTCTCTCTGGTCTCTCTCTATGGTCTCTCTCTGGTCTCTCTCTATGGTCTCTCTCTGGTCTCTCTCTGGTCTCTCTCTCTGCTCTCTCTCTGCTCTCTCTCTGGTCTCTCTCTGGTCTCTCTCTGGTCTCTCTCTGGTCTCTCTCTGGTCTCTCTCTCTGCTCTCTCTCTGGTCTCTCTCTGGTCTCTCTCTGCTCTCTCTCTATGGTCTCTCTCTGGTCTCTCTCTCTGCTCTCTCTCTGGTCTCTCTCTGGTCTCTCTCTGGTCTCTCTCTGGTCTCTCTATGGTCTCTCTCTGGTCTCTCTCTATGGTCTCTCTCTGGTCTCTCTCTCTGCTCTCTCTCTGGTCTCTCTCTGGTCTCTCTCTGGTCTCTCTCTGCTCTCTCTCTGCTCTCTCTCTGGTCTCTCTCTGGTCTCTCTCTGGTCTCTCTCTGGTCTCTCTCTGTCTCTCACTCTGGTCTCTCTCTGGTCTCTCTCTGTCTCTCACTCTGGTCTCTCTCTGGTCTCTCTCTGTCTCTCACTCTGGTCTCTCTCTGGTCTCTCTCTGGTCTCTCTCTGCTCTCTCTCTGCTCTCTCTCTGCTCTCTCTCTGGTCTCTCTCTGGTCTCTCTCTGGTCTCTCTCTGGTCTCTCTCTGGTCTCTCTCTGGTCTCTCTCTGTCTCTCACTCTGGTCTCTCTCTGGTCTCTCTCTGGTCTCTCTCTGGTCTCTCTCTTGTCTCTCTCTGGTCTCTCTCTGGTCTCTCTCTGGTCTCTCTCTGGTCTTGTAAAATATATGTAGAGAAATTGAATAAAGCATAAGTGTATAAATATTGCCGCATTAGGGATTCACCAACACGATACTGGAATTGTATAAAGGATATCGTATCAAGTTGAGTTTATTTATTAGCCATTTGCAGTAAAACCCCATTGGAATACATCCGCAAGAGTGTGAACAAGACAAGTGCATGAATAAAACAAGCAAAACAGGAAAGAATAGTCTCTGAAATGGATCAAACAGTTTCAAAACAAGTGGAGATCATTTAAAGTGCTGTGTTTAAAGTGATAAGAGTTCATGGAAAGAGGCTGTTTGCAAACCCAGATGTCCTGCATCTTAAGTGATTCTGCCAGAGGGAAGAAGCTGGAACATGGCTTTTCCAGGAGCCAGAAGAATCATTGATTATTCAAAGAGTTCGGTTTAAAAATCTGTATTCATAAAGAACTTCCAGAACAGACAGATCATAGTCCTCTCTCAGAGCGGAGAACCTCTCTCTAGTCTCCCTCTAGTCTCTCTCTGGTCTCTCTTTGGTCTCTCCCTGGTCTCTCTCTAGTCTCTCTCTAGTCTCTCTCTAGTCTCTCTCTGGTCTCTCTCTGGTCTCTCTCTGGTCTCTCTCTGGTGTCTCTCTGCTCTCTCTCTGGTCTCTCTCTGGTCTCTCTCTGGTGTCTCTCTGCTCTCTCTCTGGTCTCTCTCTGGTCTCTCTCTGGTCTCTCTCTGGTCTCTCTCTGGTCTCTCTCTGGTCTCTCTCTGGTCTCTCTCTGGTCTCTCTTTGGTCTCTCTCTAGTCTCTCTCTGGTCTCTCTCTGGTCTCTCTCTAGTCTCTCTCTGGTCTCTCTCTGGTCTCTCTCTGGTCTCTCTCGGGTGTCTCTCTGCTCTCTCTCTGGTCTCTCTCTGGTGTCTCTCTGCTCTCTCTCTGGTCTCTCTCTGGTCTCTCTCTGGTCTCTCTCTGGTCTCTCTCTAGTCTCTCTCTGGTCTCTCTTTGGTCTCTCTCTAGTCTCTCTCTGCTCTCTCTCTGGTCTCTCTCTGCTCTCTCTCTGGTCTCTCTCTGGTCTCTCTCTGGTCTCTCTCTGGTCTCTCTCTGGTCTCTCTCTGGTCTCTCTCTCTGCTCTCTCTCTGCTCTCTCTCTGGTCTCTCTCTGCTCTCTCTCTGCTCTCTCTCTGCTCTCTCTCTGGTCTCTCTCTGGTCTCTCTCTGGTCTCTCTCTCTGTTCTCTCTCTCTGTTCTCTCTCTGTTCTCTCTCTCTAGTCTCTCTCTGGTCTCTCTCTGGTCTCTCTCTAGTCTCTCTCTGGTCTCTCTCTGGTCTCTCTCTGCTCTCTCTCTGCTCTCTCTCTGGTCTCTCTCTGGTCTCTCTCTGCTCTCTCTCTGGTCTCTCTCTGCTTTCTCTCTGGTCTCTCTCTCTGCTCTCTCTGGTCTCTCTCTGGTCTCTCTCTGGTCTCTCTCTGCTCTCTCTCTTTGGTCTCTCTCTGCTCTCTCTCTGGTCTCTTTGCTCTCTCCTTTCTTTGTCTGTGATGTCACCAAACCACACAGTCACAGAACCAACAATCAAACCTTGCTGCAGTAATAAAAGTGAAGCCAGATTGAGGTAAATTCTCGGAGGTAACGTTTCCAGGCTTTCTCTTTTTTCATTTTTGGTCAATTTCAGGTCAATAGACAAAGTCAAAACATCAAATTCTCTTTCATCGAGTATCGGTTTGACATCTTGCATAGGCCTTGACACTTACTCTCTGACTTTAGCCCAGAATGCCATTCAGAGATCCACTTTAGACAGTAGCTCTGCAGACATGATCGATAAACAGTAGCCTGGTCTTAGCCATTCGTAAACTCAGGTCAATCATCATTTCCTACATGTACATATTTGACTTGTGAAGCGTCTTTGAGCGTCTATAAAAGCGCTATATAAAGTTACATCGGTTGAAACCCATGAACCAACCAATCAGTGAGCGCGGGAGGCGGGTGTTGAAGTTAGATGTGGGTGAAGTTTGCGGGTTGTAGTTTGGCAATGGATAGTAAAGTGTTCCGGTCTGGTTCTATCAAGAGATTGAAGCCGGAGCAAGAGGAATGTTTAGTAAATGTACTTGTTGGCAAAGATCTACTCCCCACGGGCTCCGTGAGTGGCAAAGGAGATGGCTAAAGCTAGGCTAAATGCTAAATGCTAGCGACTCACTTGGGTGCATTACAGATCCAATGGTTTCAGTCTGCAAAAGGAGTTAACCCCTCCCACCCGTTAACGGACTCAATTATGCAAATCCAGACCTTAGCACCAAATGAAATGAGTGCCATGGTGCGGTAAGGCCAGGCCGGATGTACAGCTAGCTTCAATATATTCTCTCATCACTGGAGGCCATCCATTTAGAGTCCATGAAGCTCTGTATCCCAAAGCTCTGTGGCGAGTGTCAGTCATGCAGCATATTCCAGACGTGCACTCACCTGCCCCTCTGCGGAGCACTGTAACCATTGCGTTCACAAATAATCATCATTTTAGCGCGACGCCTAAGGAGCCGCTGGAAACATTAGCAATGCAGGAGACGCTACTTCCAAGAGCCAACATGAAAAGTCCGGTCACTCCCTGCACCGACTCAGAACGATATTAACTTCATGGTAAAAGGTGAGACGGGAAATCAAAAACACAAATCCACAACTCTGCACAATAACAGGCAGCAAACTTATTATTATATGTATTGTGTTTGTTTGTTTTATGTTCATGGGACCCTCTCGAAAATGGGGTTTTCCCTTAATAAATCTAAATCTAAACTGTAATGATCCCAAAAACAAGGCTAAAGACAGTCTCTGGTTTCTCTCTGGTCTCTCTCTCTGGTATCTCTCTCTGGTCTCTCTCTGGTCTCTCTCTCTGGTCTCTCTCTCTGGTCTCTCTCTGGTATCTCTCTGGTCTCTCTCTCTGGTCTCTCTGGTCTCTCTCTGGTCTCTCTCTGGTCTCTCTCTGGTCTCTCTCTGGTCTCTCTCTGGTCTCTCTCTGGTCTCTCTCTGGTCTCTCTCTGGTCTCTCTCTGGTCTCTCTCTGGTCTCTCTCTGGTCTCTCTCTGTTCTCTCTGGTCTCTCTCTGGTCTCTCTCTGTTCTCTCTGGTCTCTCTCTGTTCTCTCTGGTCTCTCTCTGGTCTCTCTCTGGTCTCTCTCTGGTCTCTCTGGTCTCTCTCTGGTCTCTCTCTGGTCTCTCTGGTCTCTCTCTCTGGTCTCTCTCTGGTCTCTCTCTGGTCTCTCTCTGGTCTCTCTCTGGTCTCTCTCTGGTCTCTCTCTGGTCTCTCTCTGGTCTCTCTCTGGTCTCTCTCTGGTCTCTCTCTGGTCTCTCTCTGGTCTCTCTCTGGTCTCTCTCTGTTCTCTCTGGTCTCTCTCTGGTCTCTCTCTGTTCTCTCTGGTCTCTCTCTGGTCTCTCTCTGGTCTCTCTCTGTTCTCTCTGGTCTCTCTCTGGTCTCTCTCTGGTCTCTCTCTGTTCTCTCTGGTCTCTCTCTCTTCTCTCTGGTCTCTCTCTCTTCTCTCTGGTCTCTCTCTCTTCTCTCTGGTCTCTCTCTCTTCTCTCTGGTCTCTCTCTCTTCTCTCTGGTCTCTCTCTGTTCTCTCTGGTCTCTCTCTGGTCTCTCTCTGTTCTCTCTGGTCTCTCTCTGGTCTCTCTCTGGTCTCTCTCTGTTCTCTCTGGTCTCTCTCTGGTCTCTCTCTGGTCTCTCTCTGTTCTCTCTGGTCTCTCTCTCTTCTCTCTGGTCTCTCTCTCTTCTCTCTGGTCTCTCTCTCTTCTCTCTGGTCTCTCTCTGTTCTCTCTGGTCTCTCTCTGGTCTCTCTCTGTTCTCTCTGGTCTCTCTCTGTTCTCTCTGGTCTCTCTCTGGTCTCTCTCTGGTCTCTCTGGTCTCTCTCTGGTCTCTCTCTGGTCTCTCTGGTCTCTCTCTCTGGTCTCTCTCTGGTCTCTCTCTGGTCTCTCTCTGGTCTCTCTCTGGTCTCTCTCTGGTCTCTCTCTGGCCTCTCTCTGGTCTCTCTCTGGTCTCTCTCTGTTCTCTCTGGTCTCTCTCTGGTCTCTCTCTGGTCTCTCTGGTCTCTCTCTGTTCTCTCTGGTCTCTCTCTGGTCTCTCTCTGGTCTCTCTCTGGTCTCTCTGGTCTCTCTCTGGTCTCTCTCTGGTCTCTCTGGTCTCTCTCTCTGGTCTCTCTCTGGTCTCTCTCTGGTCTCTCTCTCTTCTCTCTGGTCTCTCTCTCTTCTCTCTGGTCTCTCTCTCTTCTCTCTGGTCTCTCTCTGGTCTCTCTCTGTTCTCTCTGGTCTCTCTCTGGTCTCTCTCTGGTCTCTCTCTGTTCTCTCTGGTCTCTCTCTGGTCTCTCTCTGGTCTCTCTCTGTTCTCTCTGGTCTCTCTCTCTTCTCTCTGGTCTCTCTCTCTTCTCTCTGGTCTCTCTCTCTTCTCTCTGGTCTCTCTCTCTTCTCTCTGGTCTCTCTCTCTTCTCTCTGGTCTCTCTCTCTTCTCTCTGGTCTCTCTCTGTTCTCTCTGGTCTCTCTCTGGTCTCTCTCTGTTCTCTCTGGTCTCTCTCTGGTCTCTCTCTGGTCTCTCTCTGGTCTCTCTCTCTGTTCTCTCTGGTCTCTCTCTGGTCTCTCTCTGTTCTCTCTGGTCTCTCTCTGGTCTCTCTCTGTTCTCTCTGGTCTCTCTCTGGTCTCTCTCTGGTCTCTCTCTGTTCTCTCTGGTCTCTCTCTGTTCTCTCTGGTCTCTCTCTGGTCTCTCTCTGGTCTCTCTCTGTTCTCTCTGGTCTCTCTCTCTTCTCTCTGGTCTCTCTCTCTTCTCTCTGGTCTCTCTCTCTTCTCTCTGGTCTCTCTCTCTTCTCTCTGGTCTCTCTCTCTTCTCTCTGGTCTCTCTCTGTTCTCTCTGGTCTCTCTCTGGTCTCTCTCTGTTCTCTCTGGTCTCTCTCTGGTCTCTCTCTGGTCTCTCTCTGTTCTCTCTGGTCTCTCTCTGGTCTCTCTCTGGTCTCTCTCTGTTCTCTCTGGTCTCTCTCTCTTCTCTCTGGTCTCTCTCTCTTCTCTCTGGTCTCTCTCTCTTCTCTCTGGTCTCTCTCTCTTCTCTCTGGTCTCTCTCTCTTCTCTCTGGTCTCTCTCTCTTCTCTCTGGTCTCTCTCTGTTCTCTCTGGTCTCTCTCTCTTCTCTCTGGTCTCTCTCTCTTCTCTCTGGTCTCTCTCTCTTCTCTCTGGTCTCTCTCTCTTCTCTCTGGTCTCTCTCTCTTCTCTCTGGTCTCTATCTGGTCTCTATCTATCTTTCTTTGTAAATAAGTCATTTTTTATTCTTACTATTATTATTATTGACATTTATAATTTTCTTTACAAAACGCCTCACATTGCTACATATTAATTCATATTTTCTGCTGTTTTGCCAAATTCATGGATCCAAAACTCCTCTTCCAAACTCACAGGGAAAGAACATGCAAACATTTCTGAGATCAAACCAGAATATTCTACATTTCAATCTTTCTGCTGCTTCAGTCTGTTTTTGACCTTCTTTGTGAATGAGTCATAAAAGTCATAATTCATCTTTATTATTCTTTATGATATTTATAATTTTCTTTGTAATGCGCCTCACATTGTTACATAATAATTCATATTTTCTACTGTTTTAACAACTTTACAGACATTACAGAATAAACATATTCTATACAATAAACGATATTACTCCGATATAGTGTGCAGCCCTAATATACATAGTTTGCTGGTTTGCTTGGCTTGAAGGAGAAGGAGGAGAAAGAGAAGGAGAAGAAGGAGAAGAAAGAGGAGAAGAAGAAGAAGGAGAAGGAGGAGAAGAAGAAGAAGGAGAAGAAGGAGGAGGAGAAGAAGAAGAAGAAGGAGGAGAAGAAAGAGGAGAAGAAGAAGAAGGAGAAGGAGGAGAAGAAGAAGAAGGAGAAGAAGGAGAAGGAGGAGGAGAAGAAGGAGAAGGAGGAGAAGAAGAAGACTGGGAAGAAGAAAGAGAAGAAGGAGGAGAAGGAGAAAAATAAGAAGGAGAAGAAGACTGGGAAGAAGAAGGAAAAGAAGGAGAAGAAGAAGAAGAAGAAGACTGGGAAGAAGGAAAAGAAGGAGAAGAAGGAGAAGAAGAAGAAGAAGAAGAAGACTGGGAAGAAGAAGAAGAAGACTGGGAAGAAGAAGAAGAAGAAGAAGACTGGGAAGAAGAAGAAGAAGACTGGGAAGAAGAAGAAGACTGGGAAGAAGAAGAAGACTGGGAAGAAGAAGAAGAAGAAGAAGACTGGGAAGAAGAAGAAGAAGAAGAAGAAGAAGAAGAAGAAGACTGGGAAGAAGAAGAAGAAGAAGACTGGGAAGAAGAAGAAGAAGGGGAAGAAGACGATATTATTGCGATAGTTTTGTCTTTCACCTAAAAGTGCCTCTCATGAAACAAAAGACAAACAACACTAAACAAGCACAACATTAATGACCTTCAAAAACATGGATACTGTTCACACTAATATCACGATAACGATATTACTCCGATATATCGTGCAGCCCTAATATCCATAGTTTGTTCGTTGGATTGTTTACTGTTGCAGTAATAAAAAATGTTTTCTGTTTTTGCTTTTTTTTGCGCAGCTTCTCTTGGTCACACACAGAAACTAAACTCTGTCTAAATCCTGTGCACCTGACTGCGACTTCCGACAACAAAACTTCCCGAAAGCAACACAAAGCAACCTTCAGGATGAATGAAAAAGCAGTGTATTGTTTGTGTTGTGTTGTTGTGTTGTGTTGTGTTGTGTACCTCATTGGCAGGCTAGTGTGTGTGCTGGAGACTGGCCAACAACACTGTGTAGATCCAGGCCATCCCAGGGTCAGGCTGGCACTCTCGGAGATCCATCGCTGCCTTGAGTTCCTCCGGGTTTCTCTGGTCCAAAAAGTTGTGTGTCACTCCTTTGTGTGTTGCTACTTTGTGCGTCGCTCTGTTGTGTGTCGTCCTGCCCAGGCTCTGCTCGCTGTTGTCCTTTTCCACCTCCACAAAACACAAACACTTTGGGGGAAAAACAGCCTCCACTTGGAGCTGGAGCCACTGACAAAGCTGCTCCCTCCCTCTCTGTCTGGCTGCTTCTGTGGGGAGTGCGGGCCCAGGCTCCTCCTCCCCCCCTGAGCACTTCCCTCCCTCTCTGTTGGCAGTGCGGGCCCAGGCTCCTCCTCCCCCCCTGAGCACTTCCCTCCCTCGGTAATAGTTATTTAGTGTCATTCCAGCACCTGCTCAGACAGAGGGAGCCGCAACAAGCTGGATCACAGTTTAAACTTGCACTCTGTATATATTAGAGGGGTGAAGGAGGTCTGACGGAGAGGAGGGGGGGGGAGGGGGAGGAGGAGGAGGAGGAGGAGAGGGGGAGGAGAGGGGGAGGAGGAGGAAGAGGAGAAGGAGGAGGAGGAGGAGGAGGTCTGACGGAGAGGAGGGGGGGAGGGGGTGAAGGAGGTCTGACGGAGAGGAGGGGGGGGGGGGGGGGGGGGGGGGGGAGGAGGAGGAGGAGGAGAGAGGGGAGAGGGAGGGAGGAGGAGGAGGAGAGGGAGGAGGAGGAGGAGGAGGAGGGGGAGGAGGAGGAGGAGGAGGAGAGGGGGAGGAGAAGAAGGAGAAGAAGGTGAGAGAGGAGGAGAAGGAGAAGGAGAAGAAGGAGAGAGAGGAGGAGAAGGAGAAGAAGGAGAGAGAGGAGGAGAAGGAGAAGAAGGAGAGGGAGGAGGAGAAGGAGAAGAAGGAGAGAGAGGAGGAGAAGGAGAAGAAGGAGAGAGAGGAGGAGAAGGAGAAGAAGGAGAGGGAGGAGGAGAAGGAGAAGAAGGAGAGAGAGGAGGAGAAGGAGAAGGAGAAGAAGAATGAGGTGGAGGAGGAGAAGGAGAAGAAGGAGAGGGAGGAGGAGAAGGAGAAGAAGGAGAGAGAGGAGGAGAAGGAGAAGAAGGAGAGGGAGGAGGAGAAGGAGAAGAAGGAGAGAGAGGAGGAGAAGGAGAAGGAGGAGGAGAAGGAGAAGAAGGAGAGGGAGGAGGAGAAGGAGGAGAAGGAGAAGGAGAAGGAGAAGAAGGAGAGGGAGGAGGAGAAGGAGAAGAAGGAGATTATTGTTTTTATTGTTTCTCAGATCCAGTAAAAACAAACCCAGGTGTGAGCTGCTGTCCTGAAGTTATGGTCCAGGCCTTAGAGCTGTTTAGAGCCGTTACATACAGTATTTGCTTTTAGCCTAGCTTTAGCATTTAGATTAGCTTTAGCATTTAGCCTAGCTTTAGTATTTAGCTTAGCTTTAGCATTTAGCCTAGCTTTAGCTTCCGACTGAAATGGTTCTTATTACAATCAAGCTTTAATCTGCAAATGACGGCTTGCTTTTACCAATACCGTTTTTTGAGTAATCTGTCACAGAATAAATCATGTATAGTTTAATTCAAAACATATCTCGCGCGGGTTCGAACACAGGCTGCTGGGGTGTTAGCGCCACGACTTAACCATTACGCCACCATTGCATGGAAAGTTTTTATCCGCCTTCAATTGTCTCATTTTTTAAAGGGATCCCGAAATAAATCCTGGTTTTAGTCCTTGTTTTGTCGTTAATGATTTGAGAATCATAACAAGACCTTTTTTAGTTCTGCGCCACATGGTACTTTACCAGTGAGATTAGTGAGCCGCGCAGAGTTCTGGCGCCTGGAGCAGGAACTTCCTGATTGGTGAAAAGGCGAGGGTAGGACGTCGAAATGAAACAATAACAACTTTTACGGGTCGTAAAATTATTTTTTATTTACAAGTATCTCTGATCTACTGTTGTCAGTTAGAGATGAATTCAAAAAGAGCATGTTTTAATAAAGACTTTTGAAATATTGGGGCCATTTAATGATGACTTGACATGAAAACATTACATACTGCTACTTTAAGTGTCCTTTTTGTGCGTAAATCACGTCCATTACTTAAAATATTGGTGTGTGTTCATCAGTGCAGCCTATTATCATTTTTTATTAGATATAAACAATGCAGATGAATTATGCATTAGTAAATTGGAAGCTAATTCGTAGCCTTGAAAATCAGATTTGTGTTTCGACGTCCGCTTAGGTTAAATAATAGGTTTGGCCGCTACAACAAAATTAGATTTCTAAAGTACCATCTAGTAAACTAGCTCTGATGGAGCGTTTTGTTGATCTGTTTTAAGCTGTGCCAAGACTTTTTATTTTTCCCATCAGATAAAAAGCTAAAATCGCGACTCCTGGTTTGTCGCTCGGAGGAGGACCTTGAGGAGCGACACACTGAACACTCCGTGCTGCGGTTGGCGGCTGGTTCTGGCCGGACTCAGACGTTCTCACACTACGTCACGCTGCGTTGTCCGGGTCTCAAACTAATCCGAAGTGAAAGGTGGAAGAACGGGGTCGGGTCGTGTGAGGACGGCTTTGGCACGGGCGCAATTATCTCCTGAATGAGAGAAAATGGGTCACGTTCACAGATTGTTCAGTCTAAAACTGACAAAGAATTTTAATCAGGTTCTGAACAAACAGATGGACACACGTCACGGACAGGGTTGGGAGTAAAAATACTGTTTCTTTTTCATTTTCACCCTTTAACATTAACTTTTTGGATTTTCTAATCTGGAGCAGCACTAATAACACTTTATTATTGAAGTCAAGTCATCATTAAAGGGCCCGTCTCTGTCCAAAGGCATTAATAAAACATGCTAGTTTTCCAGCCCCTATAGTATCTTGTTATTGTTTTCATTTCGATGTCCCGCCCTCCACCGTTTCACCGAACAGAAAGTCTGTGATCCGGGCGCCAGAACTCACCGCATGGAGCTAATCTCACTGGTAAAGTACCATGTGGCGCAGAACTAAAAAAGGTCTCGTTATGATTCTCAAATCATTAACGACAAAACAAGGACTAAAACCAGGATTTCTATCTTTGTGAAAAAGGTGTTGGTTATAGATTTGTTGTTGACAAAACTCTTGTCTATTCAGCTGTTATGGTCCCAGCTGGATTCGTCTGCATATCTGGCAACCTGAGTCAGGGAGAGTGGGAGAGGCTGCAGTACCACTTTTGGCCACATTAACTTTGTGATCATAAGAGTGGCCGTTATTGTTATGTCTGTGGGAGTTCTGAGAGGAGGATATTTCCCGAGTCCTCTCATAGTTTCTGGGACAAGTACAAACCAGAACCATGGCAAACACGGAGACTGTATTTAATCTGGAATACTGAATAGATCGAGCAGGAAGCCGGGGGAAAGTAAAAAGTCAAGAGTTGCCCAAGGCTGAGTTTTGGAGGGAGGGGAGGGGCAGAGGAAGAGAGAAATCCTTATGAACACCTGTCTGCTCCGGCGTCCCACGGTCATCAATCTGGGCCGTCTGTCGAGGTGAGTCTCGGAGCAGCACCAAAAAAAAAAGGCACATCAAAAACCAAAATGACAGTTCGCCGACTTCATTCCTCAACCTTTATTTTTCATTTTACAGTCTCATAATGCAGTTCTACAGGAGCTTCTCAGTGTCTGCGCTGAGTGTGGGGTAGCAGTGGTAGAGGATTGGTCTTTGAGCCTGAAGGTGGCGGGGTTGAGCCCACCACAAGACTTTCCCCACCGACTCCCACTGATGTCTGCTGTTGTTGTGTCCTTGGGCAAGACACTTAAACTCTGGGAACAGCAGGTGCCACAGTGGGGCGGCTGCGGCTGTAAAGTGCCAAACTGTGGTTGTGTCCCTAGGCAAGACACTTCATCCCCATTGCCTAGAATGAGTCTGGTGTGTGTGTGAATGGTTGGTCTCTGGTCTCTGTCTGGTCTCTCTCTGGTCTCTCTCTGGTCTCTCTCTGGTCTCTCTCTGATCCTTAGGCAAGACACTTCCCCCACATTAGAATGAGTCTGGTGTGTGTGTGAATGGTTGGTGGTGGTGGGAGGGGCCGATGGCACAGACTGGTTGACTTGCTTCTGTCAGTGTGCCCCAGGGCAGCTGTGGCTTCAGTAGACCAGTCAGATCTGAGGAGACACTGGTACAGCTGTTTGCTCTGAGAAGTGAGGCTCATTGATTGTTGCTATGATTATATTGTTGAGTTGTTTTGTGTTTTTATGTGTTTGTCTTTCCTGGACCATGAGTCTGCTATAAAAGTTCCATCCATTTTCTTCCCCTTAATCCATTTCTGGGTCGGGGGGTGGCAGTCAGAGGAGCAGCCCCAAACTGATCCTCCTGTGGGTGCTGAGTCCACCGGAGCCTTGATTATTCAGCAGGGGCTTCAGGCAAAGTGTCTTGCCCAAGGACACAACGGCAGTAGACATCAGTGGGAGCCGTAAAGTAGGTCTCAAACCCACGACCTTCAGGCTCTAAGGCCAATGCTCTACCAACTGAGCCACTGTCGCCCCCAAAAAGTTTGATGATGAAAATGCAACGAGCCGAGTTCTCAAGACACAAAGTTTATTTTATTTTATTTATTATTTTTACAGCGACGAAAACGGTTTCTATACAGTATTGTGCCTTCATGCCTTCATCTATTGACTGTAAACACGGTCAGCTGACATTCACACAGATCCAGAACTACGCAGCACAATGTTTCTTACACTTGGCATTTTAAACATTTGTAAAGTGCTAGATTGCAAAAGACTGAGTTCAATAACAAACAGCATCACCAAAGTACTGGGCGGCACGGTGGCTGAGTGGATAGCACTCTTGCCTCTCAGCAAGAAGGTCCTGGGTTCGAATCCCGGTCGGACCAGGGCCTTTCTGAGTGGAGTTTGCATGTTCTCCCCGTGTCTGCGTAGGTTTCCTCCGGGTACTCCGGTTTCCCCTACCACTAAAAATATGTCCAATAGTTCTGGCATGTGCCTCCTGTACTGGCCCCTCCCATCTCTGTGTGGAATGAGAGACAAATGCCCAAAATTAACAATTGTAAACCGCTTTGAGACTCAGATCTGCAGTGAAAAGGCGGTATATAAATAAAGATTACTTACTTACTTACTTACTACTTACTTACTGTGAGGATGAAGGAAAGAACAGATATAACAGAAGTCTAATTAAACACATGAAGAATTTAACCCTTTAGGCGCCACAGGTTTTTTCATCTTAATTTCTTAATAACTTAAAAGTGAGAAGAGACAGAGGCTTTGTGTAAATTGGATATGTTATAAAAATGGCCCAAAGTTTATGTAGGAATGAAAAGCACCTGTCTAGTTTGTTTAAAATTACTTAATATGGTTGTGGAATTTATGGATTTTCATTAAAGTAGCAATTTGTAAGATTTTCATGTCAAATCATCAATAAAGGGCCCCAATCTGTCATCATTAAAGGTCCCAATCTGTCATCATTAAAGGGCCCTAATCTGTCATCATTAAAGGGCCCAATCTGTCATCATTAAAGGACCCTAATCTGTCATCATTAAAGGGCCCTAATCTGTCATCTTTAAAGGGCCCTAATCTGTCCACATTAAAGGGCCCCAATTTGTCGTTATTAAAGGGCCCTAATCTGTCATAATTAAAGGGCCCTAATCTGTCATCATCAAAGGGCCCTAATCTGTCATCTTTAAAGGGCCCTAATCTATCATCATCAAAGGGCCCTAATCTGTCATCATTAAAGGGCCCCAATTTGTCGTTATTAAAGGGCCCTAATCTGTCATAATTAAAGGGCCCTAATCTGTCATCATCAAAGGGCCCTAATCTGTCATCTTTAAAGGGCCCTAATCTATGATCATTAAAGGGCCCTAATCTGTTATCATTAAAGGGCCCCAATGTGTCGTTATTAAAGGGCACTGATCTGTCATCATTAAAGGGCCCTAATCTGTCATAATTAAAGGGCCCTAATCTGTCATCATCAAAGGGCCCTAATCTGTCCAAATGCATTAATAAAACCTACTCTTTTCCAATACTTCTTTAACTGATAACAGTAGTTCAGAGATATTTGAATTTCTAAATTAGTTTTACAGCCCCTAAATCTTGTTATTGTTTCATTATTCTCAAATCATTAACGACAAAACAAGGAATAAAACCAGGATTTCTATCTTTGTGAAAAAGGTGTTTGGTTTTAGATTTGTTGTTGACAAAACTCTTGTCTATTCAGCTGTTATGGTCCCAGCTGGATTCGTCTGCATATCTGGCAACCTGAGTCAGGGAGAGTGGGAGAGGCTGCAGTACCACTTTTGGCCACATTTGGACATATATTTTTTACTGACAGACACTGATCACTCGGACATGAACACACAAACAGAACTCACACTATACCACACTCAAGAGTCAGAGAAATAGTAAAAGAGTGTAAATAATTGTGTGGCTGGAGTTTGAATGAATTTCGACTCCTGCTTTACACAATTGGTCGTTAAAAAGAGTACCACATACTGTTGACTGAAGTTAACCGTGCCGCCTAAAGGGTTGACATGAAGATGGGACCAACCGCAGTGGTTTATTGAAACAGTCTATGGTCCTGTTTACACGGAGACGCTGCAAAGCAATTAGCAAAAACAACCAGGCTCTGTATTCGAAGTCCACAGTGTATACACAGCGACTGAAAACGATGTAGTTCTAGCTTGCGACCAGTAGAGGGCAGTAGATCTTTACAACACAACACACGCGACGCCCGGCTGTAGAACTACCAGAGAGAAAGACAAGAGAAGGAGACCAGAGAGAGCGACCAGAGAGAGAGACCAGAGAGAGAGACCAGAGAGACACCACAGAGAGAGAGCAGAGAGAGAGCAGAGAGAGACCACAGAGAGGAACCAGAGAGAGACCAGAAAGAGAATAGAGAGAGACTAGAGAGCGAGAGACCAAATTGAGCGAAACCAAAGCTGTGGTTTGGTTTGGACGAAGGAGTAGAATCCTCCGCCGTTAGCATTAGCACATGTAGCATTAGCCGACCCGCCGCCATTGTTGTTTACGTTCTGCTGCGTCCAAATGTCCGTGGGGGAAGTGCCGAGGTTGGAGCAGCTGTTTTCTGATCCACTCTGGAGGTTTGTGTTTTCACCTGAAACACTGTCTCCATGTAAACAAAAGGACAAACCAAAACCAAACTCTAACTTTTACTGTTGCAGCGTCTCTGACTAAACAAGGACTCAAGTTGGCAATACACACTACTCACAAAAAGAAGGGTATATTTATTGTTTTGATGATTGGTCACACTCTCAAACAGCCTGATGCAGCCCTGATTTCAACCAGTGAGGGCAGGTCCCGGCCAAAAATGACGTGCTGACATGCTTGCATTACCACCCCGGGCCAGTGGGGGTGGACCCGGAATAGGAATTTTTCAATGCTAATGTACTTATCTTCTTAAGTCTTGTAAGTTCGTAATGTTTATTTATATAGCACATTTTACAGACCAAGGTCGCCCAAAGAGCTTTACAATGTTCAGAGTCAGATATTGTTCCAATCCTTCCACACACGGCGATGACAGAAGCGAGTCCAGAACACACTGGACCATCAGCTCCAACACCATCCATTCACTCTCTCATTCACAGTCAGACCTATTGTGCATGTTTTTAGTGGTAGGGGAAACCGGAGCACCCGGAGGAAACCGGAGCAGACACAGGGGGAACATGCAAACTCCACTCAGAAAGGCCCTGTTCCGACCGGGATTAGAACCCAGGACCTTCTTGCTGAGAAGCGAGAGTGCTATCCAGTCAGCCACCGTGCCGCCCACACAATTTCAAACGTTTTTACAGGATTTACAGTGGCTCTTGGTCCAAAAGTGGTTCTTGGTCCAAAAGTGGTTCTTGGTCCAGAGCTACGTTCCAGATCCTGTCGATGTTGAGCGGAGTATATATTTTTTGGACCAGTCAGTTTAGCCGCTGGGGACTTTTGAATGCACTCGTTAAATGAATGGGGCTAGTGCAGCTAACACATGCGCAAATGCAGTTTTTCCACATTTTCCATTCCCCGCGGCCATTTTGAAACTGCCCATACAAGCCAAAACATCCGTTAATATTTACAGTCTATGGTTTCAACACAAAATCAGTTAAACAACCAAACAGCAGAAGCAAAACATCCATAACTTTTAGTGAGTAGTGTATATTCTAAAAGTAAAAGTATGAAATGATTGATCCCTGGATGTAAAGTTGTCTCACAAGGATTTTAGGAAACAACCTCTCCACTTTTCAAACAAAAATCTCTGCTCTTATTGGACGAGCACGTATCACCAGAATGATTGACAGTTAGAAGGACCAATAGCCTTGATGATCCACCTGGAAGTAGAAAATCCTCCTATTCTTGGGTTTCATATGACGTCAGGGCAGTGGTGCGAATAACAAACGTAGGACAGGACGTGACGTGTCCTGGCGCTGCAGTCTGCCGGGTTTATACACGGAGATATAGTAGAAGAAGAAGTGGTTTATACACGGAGATATAGTAGAAGAAGAAGTGGTTTATACACAGAGATATAGTAGAAGAAGAAGCGCTGTCAAAATGCCATCTTTTTGTGCGGTGTACGTTTGTAGCAACCGCACAAATAGAGAGAAAGACCAGAGTTTGTTCTTGTTCCAACTGTGGTCTCATATAAAGGAGGACACTTTGAAAACATCACTGGAATGAGGCGGGCGAGGTGGATCAAGGCTTTCCCAGATAAGCGCCCCCTGCAGGCCACCCCAATGAAACGCAGCAATTTCTTCTGTTTTTCTTTCCAAAAATGCCTTTTGAGAAATATTTGTTCATCCTCCCTTAGAATTGAGTGTCCCAGATTAAGACTGTTCCAACAACCGTACACCGCACAGGAGGAGAGCCTTTGACTCCAAAACAGACTTTACATGGTTTTCAATGGGAGCAAAACTGTCCCACCTCTGCTCATGCGCCCCCTACAGGCCAGGTTCAAGAAACCCAAGAATATACCTTTATCTTTCAGAGCGCATGTGAAAGCAGGAAACTTAAAGATGTCCCAGATGCATAGCAGTTTCTTATTCCTTTTTCCCGGTTCCGTCCTAACTTAAGTTTCCCAGGGACGCGTCGCTTGCTTCAGGGGAAACAGTCGGTGGTTTGGTCGGAGAAGGAATGAAAGAGAGAGACAGAAAATTAGTTTTAACACTGTCAGAATGTTCTATGAAGCAGAAGATTGAGGATATCTGTCGGGACACGCAGAGCTGCAGCTGTTCATTTAGTTAAAGCCTCCATCTCTATTGAGGAGAATATGAATAATAACATACATTTGGTTTTAGTTTTCTGATATTTAGTTAGTGGTTTTGTGAAGCCATTCAGAATTCATCTATTTTCACATGATAACAAACTAAAAACCCCATGTGCTCTAAGGCAGTGGTGTCAAAGTCAAGGCCTTCTCTCTTTACAAACTATATCATCATTGAGCTGATTTAGTGAGATCGCAAATGTGCAAAAGTGCTGCATGGGGCCCCAGGAATTTACAGAAACTGGAAGTGTATTGCCCAAAAGACTGAAAGAATTTATGTAATCCCCTGTGACCCGGCCCCCTGGGATTACAGATGAAAATTAAAATTAGCCTTGACAACAAAAATCTGACATGTCTGTACTGTCCCAGTCAAATCAATAAATAAAAAATAAAAAAACAGAAGTCTCGAAGCTGTCATGGTGGAGGTGGAGCAGGACGGGTCACAGCAGCAGAGGTGGAGTAGTCTCTGGGTGGAGCAGGACGGGTCACAGCAGCAGAGGTGGAGTAGCCTCTGGGTGGAGCAGGACGGGTCACAGCAGCAGAGGTGGAGTAGCCTCTGGGTGGAGCAGGACGGGTCACAGCAGCAGAGGTGGAGTAGCCTCTGGTGGAGCAGGACCTTTAATGATTTATCCAGATACACGCCTCACTCATGGTTCACATCCAATTGAACTGAAATGTTTTTAAATCAAACACACTCAAAACAATTGGGCACCTTTATGTTGTATTTTTTCAAGCTAACATTATATATTTTTTTGAGCAATTTTATGTTTTATCAATTTGAGAGAATCTCCCATGAGCCTTTGCCATTGTAGGAAAAGTATAGGAAAGCCAAGCAGAGAAGTGCGCCCCTAGTGTTGAAGTCGAAGTCCCTTCAATTTTGAGCACGGATTGGTTGCCAGAGCAACACGAAGCCTGAGCCTCCCGTCTCGGGCCCTGTGTCAGTGTCATGTTCATGCCAGGAAAGTACTGGCTGTGTCCAAATACGGTAGGCATCGGGCGAGTAGGGGAGGATATGTAGGCTCGTGACGTCACTTCCTAAAGCGTCCGGCTTTGCAGGGTGTCCACAACCACTTGGCGAGCTAGCCAAGCGTTGGAATCATGATTCGTCTCTATGGTAACGGCCACTTTTGGAGCAGATATGAAGGATGCTCTGGATTTTATGCTGCGTTGCTTCTTTTTCCGAGTTCACGGCCGCGCTTGCGACAGAATCGTTTAGCACTTAACATGTAAAAAAACAGAACTCAGCTCGGAGCTGAACTGGAGCTAAATACTATGGTACGCATGCTATACTTTACTGTGAAGTTTTGTTATAGTAAGTACGGCTATACTTTACTGTGAAGTTATGTCTATAGTATGTACTGCTATACTTTACTGTGATGTTATGGTCTATAGTCAAGTTGACTGCTATACTTTACTGTGAAGTTAGGTCTATAGTAATTTTGCTATACTTTACTGTGAAGTTTTGTCTTTAGTAAGTCTGCTATACTTTACTGTGAAGTGTATGTCTATAGTAAAGTTACTGCTATTACTTTACTGTGAAGTTATGTTATAGTATGTATGCTTATACTTTACTGTGAAGTTATGTCGTATAGTAAGTACTGCTATACTTTACGTGAAGTTATGCTATCTAGTTAAGTACTTTTTTTACTATACCTTTACTGTGAAGTTTGTATATAGTAAAAGTTCTGCTATACTTTACTGTGAAGTTATTGTTTCTGTAGTAAGTATGCTATACTTTACTGTGAAGTTTATGTCTATAGTAAGTACTGTATACTTTACTTGTGAAGTTATGTCTATATGTAAGTACTGCTATATTTACTGTTGAGTTATGAACACGACTGTTATGATAAAACACAGGAATAAGTTAAGGATCTGCCACAGGATGTGTGTATTTAACCTTGTTATCTGCTTGTTAAATAGCTCTGTCCACGAAAGCTAATGTACGAGGCTAGTTCATTTCACAGATTCGGTTGTTGAACAAGAAAAATCAGATGTGTGTTTTATCTTTTAGGGAGAAACAAACCCCATGATTAAATATTTAAGTAATGAGGAATAGTCCGTTTTTCATGGAAATCACTCTGTCAGCACAGCAGCAATCGTATGCTAACACATGTTTTCTGTATTCATATAAATTAGATTGTGCATATCGTTTTTATTCCCATACTGAGGAATGGAAACTGTATATATTAGTCATATGAAATTATATGAATAGGCAAGAAGAATAATTATAAAGCCCTTTATACAATAGTCTATAAATTGTAAACACACATTATACTGAACGCGTGTGAACCAGGCCAACAACAGTTTTTGCAAAGCCCCAAATTAAATAGTATTATGAATATGAAGTGTGTAAAGAATCCTAATTGTGGCTGAGTTTTAATGCATGATGTTTGTGTTCTTCTTTTTCAGAGACTTGTGGCTGAAATTAAGATCTATAATTTCTCCAGCTTCACGTCCTGCTTCACCTCATCACTCCTGCTTCACTCCATCACCTCTGCTTCACCTCCATACTCCTGCTTCACCTCATCACTCTGCTTACTTGCTGAATACATTATGAACTACAACAAACTTGTATATAATATTTTCCTTTAACGTGTGAACCAGGCCAACGCGTGTGAACCAGACCAACACGTGTGAACCAGGCCAACACGTGTGAACCAGGCCAACGCGTGTGAACCAGACCAACACATGTGAACCAGACCAACACATGTGAACCAGGCCAACACGTGTGAACCAGGCCAACGCGTGTGAACCAGACCAACACGTGAACCAGACCAACACATGTGAACCAGGCCAACGCGTGTGAACCAGACCAACACGTGTGAACCAGGCCAACGCGTGTGAACCAGGCCAACGCGTGTGAACCAGGCCAACACATGTGAACCAGACCAACACGTGTGAACCAGACCAACACATGTGAACCAGACCAACACGTGTGAACCAGACCAACACGCGTGAACCAGACCAACACGCGTGAACCAGACCAACGCGTGTGAACCAGACCAACACGTGTGAACCAGACCAACACGTGTGAACCAGACCAACACGCGTGAACCAGACCAACACGCGTGAACCAGACCAACGCGTGTGAACCAGACCAACACGTGTGAACCAGACCAACACATGTGAACCAGACCAACACGTGTGAACCAGGCCAACACGTGTGAACCAGACCAACACGTGTGAACCAGACCAACACATGTGAACCAGACCAACACGTGTGAACCAGACCAACACGTGTGAACCAGACCAACACGTGAACCAGGCCAACGCGTGTGAACCAGACCAACACATGTGAACCAGACCAACACATGTGAACCAGACCAACACGTGTGAACCAGGCCAACACGTGTGAACCAGACCAACGCGTGAACCAGACCAACACGTGTGAACCAGACCAACACGTGTGAACCAGACCAACACGTGAACCAGACCAACACGTGTGAACCAGACCAACACGTGTGAACCAGACCAACACGTGAACCAGGCCAACGCGTGTGAACCAGACCAACACATGTGAACCAGACCAACACGTGTGAACCAGGCCAACACGTGTGAACCAGACCAACACGTGTGAACCAGACCAACACATGTGAACCAGACCAACACGTGTGAACCAGACCAACACGTGTGAACCAGACCAACACGTGAACCAGGCCAACGCGTGTGAACCAGACCAACACATGTGAACCAGACCAACACATGTGAACCAGACCAACACGTGTGAACCAGGCCAACACGTGTGAACCAGACCAACACGTGAACCAGACCAACACGTGAACCAGACCAACACGTGTGAACCAGACCAACGCGTGTGAACCAGACCAACACGTGTGAACCAGGCCAACACGTGTGAACCAGGCCAACGCGTGTGAACCAGGCCAACGCGTGTGAACCAGGCCAACGCGTGTGAACCAGGCCAACGCGTGTGAACCAGGCCAACGCGTGTGAACCAGGCCAACGCGTGTGAACCAGACCAACACGTGTGAACCAGACCAACACGTGTGAACCAGACCAACACGTGTGAACCAGACCAACACGTGTGAACCAGACCAACACGTGTGAACCAGACCAACACGTAAACCAGACCAACACGTGTGAACCAGACCAACACGTGAACCAGACCAACACGTGAACCAGACCAACACGTGTGAACCAGACCAACACGTGTGAACCAGACCAACACGTGTGAACCAGACCAACACGTGAACCAGACCAACACGTGAACCAGACCAACACGTGTGAACCAGACCAACACGTGTGAACCAGACCAACACGTGTGAACCAGACCAACACGTGTGAACCAGACCAACACGTGAACCAGACCAACACGTGAACCAGACCAACACGTGTGAACCAGACCAACACGTGTGAACCAGACCAACACGTGAACCAGACCAACACGTGAACCAGACCAACACGTGAACCAAACCAACGCGTGTGAACCAGACCAACACGTGTGAACCAGGCCAACACATGTGAACCAGGCCAACACGTGTGAACCAGGCCAACACGCGTGAACCAGACCAACACGTGTGAACCAGGCCAACACGCGTGAACCAGACCAACACATGTGAACCAGGCCAACACGTGTGAACCAGGCCAACACGTGAACCAGACCAACACGTGTGAACCAGACCAACACGCGTGAACCAGGCCAACACGTGTGAACCAGACCAACACATGTGAACCAGGCCAACACGTGTGAACCAGGCCAACACGCGTGAACCAGACCAACACGTGTGAACCAGACCAACACGTGTGAACCAGACCAACGCGTGTGAACCAGACCAACACGTGTGAACCAGACCAACACGTGAACCAGGCCAACACGTGAACCAGACCAACACGTGTGAACCAGACCAACACGTGTGAACCAGACCAACACGTGTGAACCAGACCAACACGTGTGAACCAGGCCAACACGTGTGAACCAGACCAACACGTGTGAACCAGACCAACACGTGTGAACCAGACCAACACGTGTGAACCAGACCAACACGTGTGAACCAGACCAACACGTGTGAACCAGACCAACACGTGTGAACCAGGCCAACACGTGTGAACCAGACCAACACGTGTGAACCAGACCAACACGTGTGAACCAGACCAACGCGTGAACCAGACCAACACGTGTGAACCAGGCCAACATGTGAACCAGGCCAACACATGTGAACCAGACCAACGCGTGAACCAGACCAACACGTGTGAACCAGGCCAACACGTGTGAACCAGACCAACACGTGTGAACCAGACCAACGCGTGTGAACCAGGCCAACACGTGTGAACCAGACCAACACATGTGAACCAGACCAACACGTGAACCAGACCAACACATGTGAACCAGACCAACACGTGTGAACCAGACCAACACGTGTGAACCAGACCAACACGTGAACCAGACCAACACGTGAACCAGACCAACACGTGAACCAGACCAACACGTGTGAACCAGACCAACACTTGTGAACCAGACCAACGCGTGAACCAGACCAACACGTGTGAACCAGACCAACACGTGTGAACCAGACCAACACGTGAACCAGACCAACACGTGAACCAGACCAACACGTGTGAACCAGACCAACACGTGTGAACCAGACCAACACGTGTGAACCAGACCAACACGTGTGAACCAGACCAACACGTGTGAACCAGACCAACACGTGTGAACCAGACCAACACATGTGAACCAGGCCAACACGTGTGAACCAGACCAACACATGTGAACCAGACCAACACATGTGAACCAGACCAACACGTGTGAACCAGACCAACACGTGTGAACCAGACCAACACGTGTGAACCAGACCAACACGTGTGAACCAGGCCAACACGTGTGAACCAGGCCAACACGTGTGAACCAGGCCAACGCGTGTGAACCAGGCCAACGCGTGTGAACCAGGCCAACGCGTGTGAACCAGGCCAACGCGTGTGAACCAGGCCAACGCGTGTGAACCAGGCCAACACGTGTGAACCAGACCAACACGTGTGAACCAGACCAACACGTGTGAACCAGACCAACACGTGTGAACCAGACCAACACGCGTGAACCAGGCCAACGCGTGTGAACCAGACCAACACATGTGAACCAGACCAACACGTGTGAACCAGACCAACACGTGTGAACCAGACCAACACGCGTGAACCAGGCCAACGCGTGTGAACCAGGCCAACGCGTGTGAACCAGGCCAACGCGTGTGAACCAGGCCAACGCGTGTGAACCAGACCAACACGTGTGAACCAGACCAACACGTGTGAACCAGACCAACACGCGTGAACCAGGCCAACGCGTGTGAACCAGACCAACACATGTGAACCAGGCCAACGCGTGTGAACCAGGCCAACGCGTGTGAACCAGGCCAACGCGTGTGAACCAGGCCAACGCGTGTGAACCAGGCCAACGCGTGTGAACCAGACCAACATGTGAACCAGACCAACACGTGTGAACCAGACCAACACGTGTGAACCAGACCAACACGTGTGAACCAGACCAACACGTGTGAACCAGGCCAACACGTGTGAACCAGGCCAACACGTGTGAACCAGGCCAACGCGTGTGAACCAGGCCAACGCGTGTGAACCAGGCCAACGCGTGTGAACCAGGCCAACGCGTGTGAACCAGGCCAACGCGTGTGAACCAGGCCAACACGTGTGAACCAGACCAACACGTGTGAACCAGACCAACACGTGTGAACCAGACCAACACGTGTGAACCAGACCAACACGCGTGAACCAGGCCAACGCGTGTGAACCAGACCAACACATGTGAACCAGGCCAACGCGTGTGAACCAGGCCAACGCGTGTGAACCAGGCCAACGCGTGTGAACCAGGCCAACGCGTGTGAACCAGGCCAACGCGTGTGAACCAGGCCAACGCGTGTGAACCAGACCAACACGTGTGAACCAGGCCAACGCGTGTGAACCAGGCCAACGCGTGTGAACCAGACCAACATGTGAACCAGACCAACACATGTGAACCAGGCCAACGCGTGTGAACCAGACCAACACGTGTGAACCAGACCAACACGTGTGAACCAGACCAACACATGTGAACCAGACCAACACGTGTGAACCAGACCAACACGCGTGAACCAGACCAACACGTGTGAACCAGACCAACACGTGTGAACCAGACCAACACGTGTGAACCAGACCAACACGTGTGAACCAGACCAACGCGTGTGAACCAGGCCAACACGTGTGAACCAGACCAACGCGTGTGAACCAGGCCAACACGTGTGAACCAGACCAACACGTGTGAACCAGACCAACGCGTGTGAACCAGGCCAACACGTGTGAACCAGACCAACACGTGTGAACCAGACCAACACATGTGAACCAGGCCAACACGTGTGAACCAGACCAACACGTGTGAACCAGGCCAACACGCGTGAACCAGACCAACACGTGTGAACCAGACCAACACATGTGAACCAGACCAACGCGTGTGAACCAGGCCAACACGTGTGAACCAGACCAACACGTGTGAACCAGACCAACACATGTGAACCAGGCCAACACGTGTGAACCAGACCAACACGTGTGAACCAGGCCAACACATGTGAACCAGACCAACACGTGTGAACCAGACCAACACGTGTGAACCAGGCCAACGCGTGTGAACCAGACCAACACATGTGAACCAGACCAACACGTGTGAACCAGACCAACACGTGTGAACCAGGCCAACACGTGTGAACCAGGCCAACACGTGTGAACCAGGCCAACGCGTGTGAACCAGACCAACGCGTGAACCCTTCATGAACTTGGGCTGTCACCTATTTTGGTTTTCCCATCTCTGAAGTAATTCCCCGTCCGCGGTAGATTTGGTTTGTTCCGATCTTCAACATGTGGACATGGATCATCTTCTGCGGTGATAGTAGCGAGCTGAGAAACACAGTTAAAGTATTTACATTTTGCATAGTTAAACAAGTATCTACAGACTGGTAAACATATCCTACCATCACAACATAAAAGCTACATGCATGTTTAAATATATTTGAATTGCCAATTTCTTTTAATATATAATCTTTCTAAAACAGTTGCTGAGGCTAAACTAGCACAATAGAAAAGTTCACATGAGGATTGATTTACTGCAGTAAGTGTGAAGAGAGGCAGCAGCGGGCGGTCAAACTGTTTTTTTCTCTTGGAGGCTAACAAAGATACACATTAGCTCACATATCGAGGTGGAATAAAGCTGTTGTCTTGTAGGCTCCCGTAAGAGTCTGTGGTATGAGCCTGTGGTCCATGGTCCAGGTCCAGGTCCAGCAGAACCTCCCGGTCTCCTCTGTGCAGCTCCGAGCTCTGCCTCAGCATCCTGCAGCTGTGATGGGAGAGAGGAGACTTTTACGCAAGACACAGGACAACAAAGCTTGGGAAGAATCAGGACTGACAGTGTGTGCTCACCTCCTCCTCCTCCCACTGCTGCTGCTGTTTCTGCTGCTGCTGTTTCTGCTGCTGCTGTTTCTGCTGCTGCTGCTGCTGTTTCTGCTGCTGCTGTTTCTGCTGCTGCTGCTGCTGCTTCTGCTGTTTCTGCTTCTGCTGCTGCTGCTGCATCAGTGCTGCGGCTGCATCGTCCCCAGTGCAGCTGCTGTCTTCTATACCAGCAGTGTTTAGACTTAGACTTTAATAATGTTTTATTTGTACAGCACTTTTCAAAAACAATGTTTACAAAGCGCTGCACAGTCAGTAAAATATACAATAAAACAGTCGTAAGCAAAGTAAAAATAATTAGAATAGAAGATACAGGAAGACGAGTCAAAGAAGAAACACAAGAAGACGATAAAATACAACATGAGAAGTTTTTAAAGCTGACAGTTAAAAGCTGTTTGATAAAAGTGGGTTTTAAATGATTTAGAAGAGGAGACTGATGGAGCCTGATCTCCTCGGGTGGTCAGGCGAGGAGCCCGGACGGAGAAGGCTCGGTCACCTCTCACCCGGAGCCTGGACCTTGGACCAGTCCACCCGGACCTGCCCGAGGATCTGAGGGAAGTTGTGTTGTCACAGTAGATAGTCTATAGTATATACAAAATAAAATTAATAAAGCAACAATCTGAAAATAATAAGACAATATCGTGAGAATAGATTAATCTGGATGTACTCAGCAAAATACATATCTGTGAATAAGTGAACATTTATAGTATAAAATACAGAAATAGGAAAATACACAGTGGTGAGTTTTTTGTTGTTGAGACTTGGCCTGGTGTGTCTTTGGAAAAGACCCATTATCATCGAATTCAGGCATGTCCAAACTCAGGCCCGCGGGCCAATTGCGGCCCTCTGCTGCAAACACAAAGTCGCCAAAGTGACAGTGTCGTCCAACCAACTTCAGCTCCACCAATGGATGGATGTTGTTTATCTCAGATCCTCAATAAGGATCATCACCCGTTTTTAATTCCAGAATCCAGCTCAAATCCAGTTTTTAAAATCCAGGTTGTTGGCCCCATGTCAAGTCTACACCCATGTGCGGACTAGATCCACGTGCGGACCAGATCTGTTATGCATGGACCACGTTCCCCCTGTGCTGCCCCCAGTGGTGGGTGTGAGTACTGCGAGACAATGTGCATAGAATGAATGTAAACCATGGATCAACTTTGTTCAAACGCAAAACAGAAAACATAAAACTGGTTTATTAACTTTTTATTCTGTCCATCAGGTTTTCAGAACAATATTTTAATCATCGTTTAGGCAATTAGTGCTACATCCAATTCAATGGATCTTTCCACTTCACACATGCAGACAGGAACCTAAACGTCTCCATCGCTAATAATGCAACTGTAACAGATTCTTTACTTTATAAGAACACTTTAGGCCACAGGCTTTTAATACTCTCTCTGTCAAGTAAGTCCACAAAAATCCTATACTCTTGAACTAATTATTGGTGTTGAATTCACCTCCACAAACTATGATCTTGAGCGTGAATGGGCTGTTGGTAGAACCTGAGAGTAGCAGGAAAAAAAAGGCAAAAGTCAAAATAACTACAGACTGAATTCAGAAAGGCAAAACACAAAAGATCATTGGAATGGAAACCAGCGTCCAGTCCCAGGAAACATTCAGGCTGTGATGTGTTTGGTAAATGTCCTCATAAGTCCTTCTTTTGACACCGACCCCAACACCAGAGTTCCACCTTAAAAATGCCAACAGCCTGCGGTGAAAACATGGCTGACTTTAGGTAAAACATTGTTTTTTTGTCCTATTCTTGCGATATCTTACACATTAACATGATCCCTGGCTGCATCTGAATCCACAAAAACACATCTGAGCGTGTTCTTAGTGTGATTTTAAAAGAAGCTAAACCGTAAAAATTCACTTGATCAAACCCGGAGATACTTAATTTCAAAAGGAATGAGTTATGATTACAGGCTGCAGCCCTTTGCGCCGTTCTTCTTCCTCTTTCGTACATCATACTGTTAGCTGGTCATGCCTCTGAAGTCACATGTCATTTATAGATTTAAAATATAGACTGTATATATTTACACATCAGCAGATCAACCCAGAATCTTAAGAAATATCATCATGTTGTCATTTGGCTGTGGACTGCCCTGATATTATGATGGCAAACCCAGAGACAATCAATAATAATAATAAAAAAAAAAGACTAAAATTAGATAAATACGAATCCGCTCGACCAAATAATACTATACACAAAATGTACCCAAAGTCAAATAATAACACTACACTGCAAAAAATGATCAAATATGAGATAATTGCTTGAAATGAGTTGTTTTTAATCATAATTTAAGTTCAATTCGGGCGTTCTGCTCTCCCAAAATTCCATCCACTGAGCGGCGCTGTGATCAAAAAATGACACCGTTTGTTGCCCAGTTCACTTCCGGTTGATTTCATACAATGGCGAATATGGCTCACGAAAACAACAAACGATTGACAGTGCCTGAATTGCGTGAAAGGTTGAAGCGAAAGGGTATTTGCAGTGTGGGAAAACGAAAGGAGGAATTGTTGTTGCTAGTTCAACGAGCGGATGGTGTTTATGAAGATTTAGAAGAAGATGACAGCGAGCAGAGTGAACGAAAACGGCTGTGTGTGCGAGTGACAGATGGTAACAATGAGAATGAAGTTCAGCTAAGAGGGAAGAATGTGAATTGGACGGATGATTTGCGCGATATGCCACTAGTTAGAGACGGGAATGTATTTGCATACAGAAAATGACGAAAACACTCAACCATTTAGAGAAAATGCGCCGGGCAGAGAGAACCGGAAGTTGCGAAGGCAAGTGTTACCCATAATGCAACGCAAAATTCAGTCGCTCCCCCGCCCATCGGATGGAATTTTGGGAGAGCAGAACGCCCGAATTTTGACTTAATTCAAGAACTATTGCTTTAATTTCTCATTCCAAGAGAGAAATGTCCTGTATCTTTTTTAAAACAAGATAATTTTTCTTGTTCCACTGGAAAATCTGGTTTTAAGGCAGTCAAAATGTGCTCAAATCTAGATACATTTAGCCAAATTTGAGAATTTTTCTGTCTTCAATTCCATCATTTTTTGCAGTGTATAGAAGCTGTGCAAGTGGGACAAACAGTGCAATCTTAAATCTTTCATAAACTTCACTTACGCAACAACAACAGCGACATTTCTTTGTGCTTACCGCTCTACAGCAATTATCCCACTGGATTTACGAACCGGAAAAAAGCAGCGTGGATAATGCATTGGCGTCCTTGAGTTCCCAGAAAGCCATATAAGTGTATTATTTATTATTATTCTATTATTGTTGTGAGCACGGGTGACGTAGCAGCACTTTATACACTGGATATAGGCTTAAGATAAGAATGTTGTGTAAAATTGTTCAGATTGTCAGAGGTCTTCGTACGTTCAGCGCAGTCTTTCCACGTGACTCTTTCAGTGGCTTTTACGACTGTCTTTTCTTCACTGGCGGATGGGCTGAGAGGGCCGGAGTGTGTGGGGTGTTCGAGCGTGGTCAGCACCAGGGTTCCCTTTGGGCTCTGCCTCGCGCCAAACTGTCCGCCCTCTGCCACGCGCTCTTCATCAGGGCCAGAGCCTCCCCACAGCGTTTCTGGACAGACTGGTCCGAGACGGCGGTCTGGGGAAGGTCCACCTGTGCAGAAAGATGTATACTTCTGAACGTTTGCTTATGGTAGAACAAAAAGTGCAGTCAAGGATTCAGGTTAGCTTAGCATTAGCATCTGAATAGCACCGACTCTCCTCCCCCTTGTCCTCCACCGAATCCAACCCCAGCACATGGACGTGTTTCGGTAATAACACAGTCTGTGACGAAGCCTCAGCTTGAAATGTGAAAGTATTAAACTACATTAGGCTCAAGTCTGTGAGTGGTTAGCCTGCTATACTTGACACACGCTAGCTTCACCTAACAAACTAGCAATTAGCAAAACTGGACTGTCGTAGCATCACAGAGCCCTGGCTGCGTCCTGAGTCTTCTTATACAACACTTATTCAATACAACAGTTTGGAATATTGTTGTATTCCAATGTGGATTTATTAGCCTGGTCGTACCACACCATTGAACTCATTTCATTTGTACTAAGGTCTGGATTATGCTCCATTGACTCCGTTAACAGGTGGGAGGGGCTAACTCCTTTTGCAGATTGAAACCATTGGATCTGAGTTTACTGTGACGTATGTAATGACTAGCTTTAGCATGTAGCCTAGCTTTAGCATGTAGCCTAGCTTAAGCATGTAGCCTAGCTTTAGCCATCTCCTTTGCCACTAACGGAGCCCGTGGGGAGTAGAGCCACAACATCTTCGCTTCAGTGACATTTACTAAACATTCCTCTTGCTCCGGATTCAGTTTCTTGATATTTGGATTGAACCAGAACAGATTATTTTACTTTCACATTCTCCGACAAACTACAACCAGCAAATTCAGCACAAACTCTTGACGTCACCGACACCGACCTACAACACCCGCCTCCCCCGCTCTCTGATTGGTCGGAGAGGATTCAACCGAGGAAACTGCAGCCACTAGGATCAGACCCAGACGTACATGTAGGAAATGATCATGGACCAGAGTTTACACATGGTAAGACCAGACGTACATGTAGGAAATGATCATGGACCAGAGTTTACACATGGTAAGACCAGACGTACATGTAGGAAATGATCATGGACCAGAGTTTACACATGGTAAGACCAGACGTACATGTAGGAAATGATCATGGACCAGAGTTTACACATGGTAAGACCAGACGTACATGTAGGAAATGATCATGGACCAGAGTTTACACATGGTAAGACCAGACGTACATGTAGGAAATGACCATGGACCAGAGTTTACACATGGTAAGACCAGACGTACATGTAGGAAATGACCATGGACCAGAGTTTACACATGGTAAGACCAGACGTACATGTAGGAGATGACCATGGACCAGAGTTTACACATGGTAAGACTGGGTTTTACTGCAAATGGCAAATCATCTGAATCTGAATGACCATCGGTTTAACCATTACCTGGTAAATGTCCTTCCATGCTTTGTTTAAAGTGTGAAGCAGTCGATCTCTTTCATCACATCCACTAAAATACAAAACCCAAGGAGGGAGAAACTGGCTTCGGTCTGCAGCAAATTCCTAACACAAGAAAACGAATCAATCATTTTTCATGTCTTTCAAATGATTCAAACTTATTTATATTATTATCATTGTGGCGTCCTCACAATAATGCAGTACTCCTTGTTGGCCTCTAGGCTGACCGCAGTGACATCACAGAGCTCAGCAGCGCCCAGTGAGCGGAAGAAGCTGGTCTGACAGTCCTGGTGGCAGGTCAGCAGCTTCATGTCTGTGAGCACCAAGCAGCAGGGGATGCAGGGGGTGGGGGCCACTCCCTGGGGGATCACCTGCACATCCACACAGGCTATAAGTGCTTTACAATTCTATACAGTTAAAGGTCTATAGGAGGATTATTATACATTTTCCCTCTGCACTTTTTGAACTAAACTCTCTGGTCTTATTGGACGCATCACCAGAATGATTGAGGATTGGGAGGACCAATAGTCTTGAAGATCCACCCGGAAGTAGAACATCCTCTTTAACCTTTAAGGCCCCGTTTACACAGAGACGCTGTGGCAGTAAAACCTTAAAGTTGGTGTCAGTTTGTCCTTTCGTTTCCATGGAGACGATGTTTCAGGTGAAAACAGTTGCTCTGACCTTGGCACTTCCCCCACACCCTCTGGTCTCTCTCGCACTCTGGTCTCTCTCGCACTCTGGTCTCTCTCGCACTCTGGTCTCTCTCGCACTCTGGTCTCTCTCGCACTCTGGTCTCTCTCGCACTCTGGTCTCTCTCGCACTCTGGTCTCTCTCGCACTCTGGTCTCTCTCGCACTCTGGTCTCTCTCGCACTCTGGTCTCTCTCGCACTCTGGTCTCTCTCGCACTCTGCTCTCTCGCCCTCTGCTCTCTCGCCCTCTGCTCTCTCGCCCTCTGCTCTCTCGCCCTCTGCTCTCTCGCCCTCTGCTCTCTCGCTCTCTCGCCCTCTCGCCCTCTGCTCTCTCGCCCTCTGCTCTCTCGCCCTCTGCTCTCTCGCCCTCTCGGTCTCTCGCCCTCTCGGTCTCTCGCCCTCTCGGTCTCTCGCCCTCTCGGTCTCTCGCCCTCTCGGTCTCTCGCCCTCTCGGTCTCTCGCCCTCTCGGTCTCTCGCCCTCTCGGTCTCTCGCCCTCTGGTCTCTCGCCCTCTGGTCTCTCGCCCTCTGGTCTCTCGCCCTCTGGTCTCTCGCCCTCTGGTCTCTCGCCCTCTGGTCTCTCGCCCTCTGGTCTCTCGCCCTCTGGTCTCTCGCCCTCTGGTCTCTCGCCCTCTGGTCTCTCGCCCTCTGGTCTCTCTCTGTCTCGCCCTCTGGTCTCTCGCCCTCTGGTCTCTCGCCCTCTGGTCTCTCGCCCTCTGGTCTCTCGCTCTCTGGTCTCTCGCTCTCTGGTCTCGCTCTCTGGTCTCTCGCTCTCTGGTCTCTCGCTCTCTGGTCTCTCGCTCTCTGGTCTCTCGCTCTCTGGTCTCTCTCGTTTCACTGCTGCTGTTACAGAATGTTGGTTCTTTCCCGTCTTTGGCCTGAGGAGGACGTTGTTGAGGAAGTGGTTCTACAGCTGGAGGTCGTGTTGTAAAGTTACACTGCCCCCCACTGGCCACAAGCAAGAACTACATCGTTTTTCTGTCATTTTTGCCAATGGCTTTGCAGCATTTCTGTCTAAAAGGGATCTAAGTCTCATACATGTAAGAAAGTATGTTACTATTGAACTTCAGGGAGTGGGTGGTCGTCTTTTTTAACTTTTCTGTCTGAAGAATATGATCTAAAGATGTGTCAGAGAGAAGATCAGATAAACTTTATTGATCTCTGATGGAGAAATGTACATGTCACATTTGGCACAGATAGAATCACTCAGATCTTGCAAAAGACAGAAGTGTGAAACATGTTAGAGGTTAAAAATATAGTCTGTGCAGGATAAAATTATAAATAAAAAAGTGGCAGTGCTGGGTTTTTTCAAGTCAAAATAACATGTGTATTTACAAAGAACTAGTTTTATAGAGCTTTTCATACAGCTATATCTGTGGTTTGAAAGTTTGTTACCCCAGCTTTAAATTGTTGTTATGGACTTGATCCTTACCCCCTTGGACACAGATTGGCAGAGCAGCTGCATCCACTCAGCCATGTCTTGCTCATTACTAGCGCTCAGCTCCAGCGGGGGGCGCTCTGTCAGGATGACCTGGAACGCATGAGGGCGCTCGGTGCTGTTGGAGCGTCTGCAGCCTCCACAGTGCTCTCCTCTGAACCAAAACCAACACACAAAGGTCAAAGGCAAGACAAAGACACAAAGTCTGACAGAGATGAGGCTTACCCCATGGTCACAGACTGCAGAGGAGTCAAGTCTGTTTGCTCGGAGTAAAGATGGAGAGCTCCTTTGCTACACACACACACACACACACAAAATACAGCCTTTTTAAAACCGGCATCTTAACGTTAATGAGAAAAATCATTTATCTTAAACAAAAAGTAACAATATGTAAGATTTTCATGTCAAGTCAACATTAAAGGGCCCTTCATTACAGCCTCTAAATCTTGTTGTTTTCATTTCGATGTCCCGCCCTCCACCGTTTCACCAATCAGAAAGTCTGTGATCCGGGCGCCAGAACTCACCGCGTGGAGCTAATCTCACTGGTAAAGTACCATGTGGCGCAGAACTAAAAAAGGTCTCGTTATGATTCTCAAATCATTAACGACAAAACAAGGAATAAAACCAGGATTTCTATCTTTGTGAAAAAGGTGTTGGTTATAGATTTGTTGTTGACAAAACTCTTGTCTATTCAGCTGTTATGGTCCCAGCTGGATTCGTCTGCATATCTGGCAACCTGAGTCAGGGAGAGTGGGAGAAGCTGCAGTACCACTTTTGGCCATATTTGTACATACTGCTCCTTTAAAAACAGCAGAGAGCAATCTTTATCCAAACTCGTTCTAGAAAGTAGGGGAATTCAGGAATCCAGCAATCTGGTTTTGAATCACAATACAGGGGTATATTTACATTTACAATACATTTAGGGTTAATTAGGCCTTATACTTAATGTCACATGACTTATATAGACTCACTCAGGACTACAAGTGAGTTTGTTGTTATGAAATCTTGACCTGTGCATACGAAGGAGAGTAAACAAACAGTGTCCGTCTCTGGCTGTCAGGAGAGATAAAGTAGAACTATGGCTAGATTGCGGTCCCCCTGATCTCCAACCTGTCAAAGCGCCTCAATGCCACACCTGAGAACGAGGTAGCAGCTCTTCCACTGCTCTTTGCCCAGGTAGGTGGTCCCGGCCTTGTACTGGACAGTGCCTTCTTTGATGCTGGAGCCTTTGGAGCTGGGGGACTGGACAGGGGACAGGCAGGTGTCCAGAGGGTCCTCCCAGTGAACCAGAGAGTACAAATGAATGCAAACCTCTGCCACCTGCAAAACAGAGCGCTACAGTCAGGTCAAAGAGACAAAGCCAAGACTCGCAGCGGGCTGGAAACGACCGCCTTCACCTCGCACTGAGACTCCTGAGCCACGAACTTTGTCAGAGCCAGTTTTTCCATCGTGGCGTCTGTGAGCACTGTGGGGTACGGGGGCTCTCGACATCCCTTCACCATCGACGAATTCATGACGGACAGCAGCCAGCTACACAAAAAACATGAGACAATTATATATAGAGGCATAAGGAGACACATTTGTACTCGTCAAATCCTAAATATATCATAAATTATCACAGTACATTAAACCAGAGATAAAATTATAAAATCCCTCAGTTGTATGCACAGCTAAACAGAACTGGTTTAGGCTAAAAACAGGTATCGTCTTATGGAGCTTGATCTTTTCTTCACAAACTAGTCCTTCAAGAAAAACTTATTTTTTTAAAAATGTAAACGACATGGGAGGAAACACAGGCCATTATGTTCCTTTTGTTCTAGTTTGTGAAATAAAGGCTCCTGTAAGAATCCTGACCATTGTTATGTGGAAAAGACTTACATTGTGAGCGAGGCGTCTGCAGTTTCCAAGAGAAACTTTCTCCTTCTGTTGGTGCAAACCAAAGTCAGAGCCTGTTGGTCTAGACCCACCTACACCAAGACAACAAAGTGAGAAACCAGACTCAGAGCAAAAGTTTAGCACTTCATAAAACACCACTTACAGAAATATAGTCCAGCTCATTGTAGGAAACAGCATCTTCGACTGTGTATGGCTTTTCTGCAGCACCTATAATGAGAGGTTTTAGTTGAAGTTCTAAATAAGAATATCTGATGGAGCACACACCCTTTCGCAGCAGGTAAATGTAACAGTCAGTGAGTAACATGAAGAGCGGCTGCAGGTCTCCCTCCATGTGACCAGTGCTCATTCTCAGCATCTGCAACGGATCAAAGCTCATGAACCCACGGAGCCGAGATGACATTTAGGTTTTCTTTCACTACACAACATTTTCTATACCTTAAAAAGTTGCTCCTCATTTTCTCTAAACACGTGGATCATCAGTAGCAGCAGGTGGTTGTTGTCAACTCTAGCAGGACATGAACAGAATAGATTTTAGAATTGGTCCAAACCTCAGACTGTGCAGTGAAGCTGTGGTTCATACTTGAACTCTGCTGGATGGGTCACCTCGAAGGGGCTGAGCTGCTGCTCTGTCTCTGCACAGTGTGTCTCCAGGATCAACTGGAACTCGGGTCTCTCTCTCCTCTCTGCTTCCCCTTCATCCGCATGGCCACTTGGAACAGTCTGTGGCTGGCTTTGCTCTGCAGGGTCATGGCTGCCACTACAGCTGGAATCAGGCTCTGGACTGAGTGGGGCAGAGAGGCTCTTCTCTGACGGCTCAGTGATGCCCTGAAGGTAGGGGCTGGTGAGAGGGGTAGTGGGGCTGGTGAGGGGGGTAGTGGGCCGGTCTGCAGGTCCCGGGTCGGGCGGCTCGCCTGCTGAGTCCTCCAGAAAGGGCTGCTGTGATGTGGGCTCCACTCGCCCCGAGTCATGCTCCTCCTCCAAATGCTCCCAGCTCTCGTCCTGATCCAGAGCCCCATTGATCCTGTCCATGACATCACGCAGAGGTTTCCCAACACCGTCCATGGAGGTGTCCGCCATCTTTGGCAGCCGCAGCAGCTGCTCCTCTTCCTCCAGGAGCTCAGTCCCTGCTTTGCTCCTCCGCTCTCCCTCACTGTCCATGGTGCAGTCCATGGTGCAGTCTGTGCTCTCCTGCAGCCCCAGCTCCATGTTTTCTGAGGACACAGAGTTGTGGATGCTGCAGCTGGAGTCTGTGGAGCCTTTCCCTCTGCGCTTCTTGGCTGGTTTCCTTCTTCTGGCCATTCTGCAGAAGAGACAAATACAACCACCACGTTACATTAGTGCACGTGTCATTAGTGCACGTGTCATTAGTGCACGTGTCATTAGTGCACGTCACATTAGTGCACGTCACATTAGTGCACGTCACATTAGTGCACGTCACATTAGTGCACGTGTCATTAGTGCACGTGTCATTAGTGCACGTGTCATTAGTGCACGTGTCATTAGTGCACGTCACATTAGTGCACGTCACATTAGTGCACGTCACATTAGTGCACGTCACATTAGTGCACGTCACATTAGTGCACGTCACATCAGTGCACGTCACATCAGTGCACGTCACATCAGTGCATGTTACATTAGTGCACGTCACATTAGTGCACGTCACATTAGTGCACGTCACATCAGTGCACGTCACATCAGTGCATGTTACATTAGTGCATGTTACATTAGTGCACGTCACATTAGTGCACGTCACATCAGTGCACGTGTGAGTCAGAGGGAAGTACCTGATGACCTCCAGCTCGTTGCTGTTGAGGTCCATGTCTTCGTCGGGGCCCGTGCTGTGGTGACTGGCCACATGGACGGGGGTGATGTCCGCAGAGGTCGTGTTGTTGGTGTCGGAGTCTTCGTTGAAAGGGTTGTGTCTGGACGTGGGGCTGTGAGGGGAGAGGTACATCCCAGATTTGACGGGACACGAGGAGGCCACCACAGGGTCACTCACGACCGTCTGAGGGTCGGATCCTCCAGAGTGCAGACAGCTGGTCACATCCCCTTCTGACGGGTCAAGAGCACAGAATTACTCCTTCACACACACTGTCGGCTTGTTAGGGCTGCTCAGTGTAAAAAGTCTGTTAATGTAGTTCATCACAATGGCACCAGTCAAAACTCAAACTCCAGATTGGTAAAGATTTGGGTTTAACTGAGAGACACATTGTATTTAAGTCTTATTCCCAACAATAATGGGTCAAGAAAAAGTCTTTATCAATCTCCACGTTGACCTTTGACCAGTGCCTTGACTGAAAAGACAAACCAGAAATCTGAACAGAACAACAGCAGCACTTTTGTTATTTGTTATTTTACAGCAGACATTCATTGCATCTACACATCTTAAAATCACTTCTTACGTTTCTGCATCGTCACATTCCCTCAAAAATTAATCTCACAATGTAGCAGTTCTTTAAACTCCGATAGAAATGTGAACAAGTGCAACATCCAGCATGCGCAGACCAAAAGCCATGCAAGAGAAGACACCAGAGTGAGAGACTAATCAGAGGAATGGTTCACCCATGGCCCACCTTCCCAGTCTGCACTCGGCAATGACTGCAACACGGGGAAGATGTCGGCAAAATCAAAATCTAAAAACGGAGGAATGAACAAAACTCAATGGACGTAAAAACAAAATAAAAGCAGAACACATGACTGTACCGGAGCAGACCATGAACACGAAGCTCAGGCGGCAAATGAAATGGGTTTAAAGACAGTTGTTGTGTTCTCCTAGTGTTAAATCACTCTTTCTTTGGGTTCCCAGATCTCCCCAGACACCTCCCACACTCTCTCACACTACAGCAGCCATGTCAAACTCAGGCCGTGGGCAAAATTCAGCCCTAAAGACCATATTTAGCGAATCATGAAGCACCAGCCCCTCACTGATCCTCCTGCGGGTGCTGAGTCCCACAGGAGGCTTGATCTTTCAGCGGGGGCTTCAGGCAAAGTGGGGTTAAGTGTCTTGCCCAAGGACATAACAACAGCAGACATCAGTGGGAGTCGTGAAGTAGGTCTTGTGGTGGGCTCGAACCCACAACCTTCAGGCTCAAAGCTCTACCAACTGAGCCACTGTCGCCCCTATCTAACTACATTCTTGATATTTGGTCCAGTTATAAATGAATTCAAAGCTACTAGAAAACAATTATTTTCAAATAAAATGAATTTGTCAAACTACAAAAATATGTGAAAAACAAATGAATATAATGGTAAAAAAGTAAACCATTTTTAAACTTGGGCCACGACCGAAATGAGCTCGACACCCCTGCACTAGTCTGCTCCCATCAGGGCATAGGTTCAGATCCCTCCCATTCAAAACAGCCACATCCAGCTTCCTCCCCGCATCAATTCACCTTTTAAAACTGCAGATTTGGAGACATTCTTATGTGTTTTAATTTTATTTCGGCTCTTTTAATGTATTTACATTGATAGTTTCTGTGGTTTAATGGACTCCCGCTGGTGCTGTCTGTAAATGAAATTCCTCACGGATGAATAAAGTTATTTGAATTGAGGTCCTATACCATTTCACAACTTGTACCCATTATCCCAGTGTGAGATCAATAATGTCCGTCTTATCTGACCTCATTTTACAACTTAAAACTATGAATAACAAATCATATACAACCTTCACTGGACGGGGCGATGGCGCTATCATCCCACTCCAAGTTGGTGGAATTCAGAGAGGTGAAGGAGTGCAAAGAGATGCTGTCGGAGCTGGGCAGTCTCTCCTCAAAGTCCAGCAGGTTGTGAGGTTTGTAGTACTCAGGCATGTACGGCGCCACATCCAGGTACGGGACGTCCTGAGGGGAGTTCACAAGACAAGTAAGACGAGGCTCGACAACATGACAGACGTGACGGAGGGATGTGGAGGCTCACCAACTCCAGATCGAACCGGATAAACTCCAGCCCAGACACCAGAGTGAGGAACAGGGTCAGGTGGTCGTCACTGCACACTAGGGCATTCCTGTGGCATTAACACATTAGCTTCACAGTTAGCGTAGCATAAAACATTACGGCAACATATAGATAGATACATGGACTTCATTTGTAGACTTGAGATCAACACAGACACTATATTTTAAAACATTCATAAAGAGGGCTGTACGGAAGTGCCCAAGCCTTACCCTAAGTTAGAGGTGTCCAAACCGGTCCAGAAAGGGCCACTGTGGCTTCAGGTTTTCGATCAGACCCAGCAGGAGCAGAGCAGACTCCGCCCATTTCCTCAAGTAAGCTCAGTTTTAACCTGAAGATTTGATGAAAAAGGGAGGAGTCTGTTCTGCTCCTGTTGGGTCTGGACCGGTTTGGACACCTCTGGCCCTAAGTAATGACAATAAGTAACATTATGTAGTTCAATTATGTAAAGATTTTGGATCCATTTCATTCTGCATTTTAGTTCTGTCTTTAACACAATCTGAGTGATCGTATCTATGGAAAATGTAGCATGTACATTACTCCAGGTTAAGATCCATAACGTATATTTTATTTTAATCTGCATTTAGAACTAATTTAGAGATTCCATGACACTTTGAAGCAGCTGTGGTTAAAGTTAAGCTCATCATTCTAACAATATGCACAAGGCAGTACTTTTCCACAACATGTTTTGGTTAATCTTAAGGTTGAAGATACTGGCACCGTGGCGAATGCTGATTGGACGGTTTCCATTCCTCCATGTTGCGTTCTACCATCGAGAATAAACCATGTCTTCTGTTAGAATTACACACTTTGTATTTTCTTCACTATCATATTTTAGGCAGTTTACACAGAGAAGCTGGGACAGTATAACATTAGTTTATGTCAGTTTGTCCTTTTGTTTCCATGGAGACGGTGTTTCAGGTGAAAATGGCTGCTCTGACCTCAGCACTTCCTCCACGGACCTCTGGTCTCTCACTCTCTCTGGTCTCTCACTCTCTCTGGTCTCTCACTCTCTCTGGTCTCTCACTCTCACTGGTCTCTCACTCTCACTGGTCTCTCAGTCTCTCACTCTCTCTGGTCTCACTCTCTCTGGTCTCACTCTCTCTGGTCTCACTCTCTCTGGTCTCTCACTCTCTCTGGTCTCTCACTCTCTCTGGTCTCACTCTCTCTGGTCTCACTCTCTCTGGTCTCACTCTCTCTGGTCTCACTCTCTCTGGTCTCACTCTCTCTGGTCTCACTCTCTCTGGTCTCACTCTCTCTGGTCTCACTCTCTCTGGTCTCACTCTCTCTGGTCTCACTCTCTCTGGTCTCACTCTCTCTGGTCTCACTCTCTCTGGTCTCACTCTCTCTGGTCTCACTCTCTCTGGTCTCACTCTCTCTGGTCTCACTCTCTCTGGTCTCACTCTCTCTGGTCTCACTCTCTCTGGTCTCACTCTCTGGTCTCTCTTATCTAATCATAAAAACACAGTGTGGAATGCCCATTGTTAGTTATCAGTCTGATGACTCTCCCGATGACAACTTCAACAGTTTAACTGTCTCCATAGTGAGAAAGTTTATCTGTTGTTAAAAGTGTGACGTGATCTTACTTGAAATAATACTTGTGTAATAAGGCCTGGTTCTCCTGAAAGAGGCGCAGGTAACTTTCTAACGAGCTTTCACTCAACGCCAGGTAGAGCCACGCACGACCTGCACACAAACACACAACATACACACAGGGATGGGCCTAGAACTCATCACAATAAAACATTATTGGACCTTATTTCAGCTTTGATATGCTCTTTCAAATACAAATAACTCTTGATTTTATTGTACTTATTTGAGCAGAAATGTTACAATAGTTACATTCTGAAGTTCACATGATCCTTTTGTCCATGTTTCCTTCTGTGTTTATAGTGTATACTTAAACATGCAAATATATAAACATGAATGTAGAGGCCAAAATGTACCTCCAGCCTCTATATGGTCCAATCCCAACGCCCACACTGCACCCTACACACCTCTATGAAGTGTGCATTTGTTCGAAGTGCACACCAGGGTTGGAGTGGCAGGTTAAAGTGTGCAAAAAAGGCGGAATTGGGACAGTGCACACTGAGAGCAGTTTACGTCATCGACTTGTCAGAGATGGTCATTTTCAGACCTAAACTTTATAATAATTAAAGGTCATTTTGTCTGACCCTTTGGGAAACAAAATGAATTGCTCCACACAGGTTAAAATACATGTATATTGGTTATTTGTAATTTGAGATAGCTGCATAATTGTATGTTTAAATGTCGGTAACTAACTGTTTAAATTGAATGTTATATGAACGCTTGCTTTAAAAAGTTATAAATTGTTAACATACAATTTCCGTAATTCTTCATCAGACGTTTATGCTTCTTTCCCAGTAACAGAGCAAAACTTATTTACACACGTACTGCATATATATTTCAAAACGTACACTTAACTCATGGACTGCCAGCCTATTTCAGAACAGGTACTCCCATATTGCCAGCCATTTCTGATTTTTTATAATTTTTCAAGACCCACAGAATATTGTGTACTATGACTATCTGAAATCCAAAACCAGATTCTGAAAGAATGGACCGTCTACTTTCATCAGCAAAAATAATTGTGTTTCTAGCTTGTTTCGTTCCCCTGTAGAGTAGAGGGAGGTTTTACTGAAATCACCAGAAATCTGAGAAAATCCTGTTTTCAAACCATTCAGAGAGAAATGCTGCCATCTGGTGGCTAGATAAAATATGGCTTCAAACCAATCCCCTTAAATATTAGATACAATAGACCAGCCATTCCCAAACTCAGTAACACCGAGGCCCCCTTAAAAATCTGACGGGTCTGCGTGGCCCCCCCAAAATAATAACCAAGAAGACAACATTAAGAATAGGCTCTTCTGGTTATTTTATTTTGGGGAAATAGCCTCTGCTACAAACATTGTAATACAAAAATGATTACAGTGGATTATTCAAGTCAAATAATGAACACAAATATTTTAATATTACAAACAAATATTATTATTATTTTTTTTATGACCTCCCGCGGCCCCCCTGCAGTACCCTCGCGGCCCACCAGGGGGCCGCGGACCCCACTTTGGGAGACACTGCAATAGACATCTGGGAACGTGAAAATAGCGGGACACGTCAATTGCAGACAACGTTACTATTTAGTTTGACGTATTAAACCAAATGAGTTAAATACATTTTCCCGACGTTTTGGTGTGTACCGCAAAGAATTATGGGCAATATCCTTCGCCAGAGTCCGCTTAGATGCAGGCTACGGCAAAGTGTGGATCAGGGACGCAAAGGGGGCGGGGCCAAAGACCTCCCTGGAGAATTGGGACGCCCTACGCAGTCGCACCCATCATCAGGAACGCGCAAATGAGGGACGCGAGGTGGAAGTGCGAGAGTTGGGACTGGGCCTATGTCACTAGTGCTGGATACTGTCACACCTGTGTGTATTTAAGGCAGGTAATTAGTAGAGCAGGTGTTGCATGTGTGAGGAGGAACAGTCTTTGGGCCGTGTTATTGAGCACATGGAAATACAGAATGGAATTTTGTGCATATTTTTGAGTCCAATACATAATTTTATGTAGATTTTTTTTATGCCTTATTGTTTTTATTCTGCTTTAACTTGTTTGCACTGAGAGTCAAAGCAATTTCCTAGTTTGTGACTTCCTGTTACTCACATGGCAATAAAAAGGATTCTGATATTTACATTATAAACATGTTTTTCTAAATGATTTCCGTTTACAATTAACAGTACTAACTTTCCGATAATGACCTGCCTACTATACAAGTATACATTATCCATTACTTATAAGTGGGTAGAACTTTAAATTTTCTTTTGAATGCTTTGACTGATATGGCATATTTCATGTGTCATCCAGACTGTTCCAAACATCGACCTTTGGTGTTTGTTTTAACGTTTTGTTTGTAATAGACATGGATTCCTCTGAGATTATAGTGAGTCTGAACAATGTAGAAGCTTGTGGTTTGTACATATGGCTCAATGAAAGATTATTCTGGATTTCAGTTTCTATAGCTTCCAACAGATGACAGTGCTGACACAGATACTTTTGCTTTCTGTTTCTTATCCAACATGGCGCATGTCTCTTACTTCTGCCCAGGTTGGTGGCAATGTGCTGCAGCTCTTCTATCTGCCGGACAGCCTCCCTCCTGGTGAAGTGGAGGACGAGGACCCAGTAACCTGAAGAGATGTCCTGAAGGCTGCATTTAGACACACATTTAGACATATAAGAGAAATGTTTAGCTTCAGCCCAAATCTCTGATCACATCCACACACACAAAAACGATCATATTCAATGGACATCTCATTAAAATACATGACTTTTTGTACGGCACAGCACTCCAACAGCACTATGGTCTTAGAAAGTTGCATTTGTGTGTCAGAAATAACAAGCAAGAAATGGTTTGTTTTTTTCCATTTTTCAATAATGAGAAAATCAAAACTCTAATAATGAGATTTTAACAAATTTGTGCCATAGTTACACACTTTACTTTATGACGGGTCGATCCTGATGATATTACAGTTATGTTGGTAGATGTAGGCATGTGTGTGTATATATGTATACACTTATATACATGCATATATGTGTATGTATGTGGAGGTATGTATTTGATAATAATAATGCATCGATTTTTTGATTCATTCAACAGTGGGGATAAACTACTACTGTAGCCACAGCTGCCCTGGGGCACACTGACAGAAGCGAGGCAACCAGTCTGTGCCATCAGCCCCTCCCACCACCACCAACCATTCACACACACACCAGACTCATTCTAGGCAATGGGGGGATTAAGTGTCTAGCCTAAGGGCACAACGACAGCAGTGGGAGTCAGTGGAAAAAGTCTTGTGGGGGCTCGAACCCACAACCTCAAAGGCTCTACCAACTGAGCCACTGCATATTTACAGTTTGAGTAATGACAGCTTTTGCTCACGTGACTTGGACTTTAAAATTGTTGTGTCTGGGAAAAGACACTTGGGGGCAACATACCAGAGCAGATTTTTCAGTTTTTCATGTTTTACACTATTTTCGTCCAGGCTTCTGGGATGTTGGGCCTTATTTGAAAGCGTCCCGTGGCTTCACTTACCCGTAGAGCAGAGCATGGTCGATGTGCTCACACAGCCTCTGAAGGACCCGGTCATGATTACGGATCGCTGGGGTCTCGTCTTCACAAGCGGCAAAGTAACTCTGCAACTGCAAAGAACAATATTTCTATAGATTATTTATATGTTCAAAACCTTAGACCTTTTCCCACTGTTTTCTTCAATGCTCAGGTTCAAGCCACAAAAGTATCAGACAGTAAAAGAGTAATTATCAAGTTCATTTTATCTTTTAAAAATCCCAAAACACTCAAATGTTTAAAGATGCAGTACGTAAACATATAGTAAGGAACACACAGGAAGAGTCAAATCACCATATGGTTAGGTTTGTTTTGTTTTGTTTTTTATCTCTGAAGACTAAGATTGAAGAAAACATCTGTTATGCTTTTACACACTCACAGTACATACAAGTAGCTGTTGCAAAGTCTGTAAATCCTGTGACAAACGACACATGACTCAGTGTGTAAACAGTGTGTGTTTTCATGTTTTCTTCATCTATAAGAACAAAAGTATTATGATGGATGATTTGTAGTCGGTCATGTTAGCCGACAGTTTCACATGAAGCTGAAAGCCAAGTCCAATAAATAATAAACAGGAATCAATTGACAGCTGCTTTTCTCCAGTGTCTTCTGTAAAAGTACAATGCTTTCTCCAGGTCTCAGGGTCCATCTAAACAAAGACAATCAAAAAATCTAGGCCAAGGAATGAAAAATCTAGTAAGAAGGTCAATAGGACAAGTCAAAAGGCCAATCAGGTGTTGTATCCCCGATATTTGAAAGCTGTCCTTCTCTCTAAAGACAATGGACAAGATAAGATTAGATAAAAGATTCTTCATTGGTCCTTCAGTGCGGAAATTTCAGCGGTACAGTACACATACAGGACAGTATTAAGGGCACACAGGGAGTACACAAAATAAGTAACTGCTATGTTTATTAGCTACCCAAAAATGCTTCAATATCAGGCTTTCAAACTGTCAAAATATCTATATATATATATATATATATATATACATGGGCGGCACGGTGGCTGAGTGGATAGCACTCTCGCCTCTCAGCAAGAAGGTCCTGGGTTCGAATCCCGGTCGGACCAGGGCCTTTCTGAGTGGAGTTTGCATGTTCTCCCCGTGTCTGCGTAGGTTTCCTCCGGGTACTCCGGTTTCCCCTACCACTAAAAATATGTCCAATAGTTCTAGCATGCGCCTCCTGTACAGGCCCCGCTCCCATCTCTGTGTGGAGTGAGAGACAAATGCCCAAAATTAACAATTGTAAACCGCTTTGAGACTCAGATCTGCAGTGAAAAGGCGGTATATAAATAAATACTTACTTACTTACAGTGCAAAGTCATGCACATATAGAGCAGGGTAATGAGTGGATAAAGTGACACTCTGAAGTTGCAGTATGTACTTATTTACAGATGAATGACATGTACAGGCTTAGCAGTTCTCATTGTACAGTCTGACAGCAGCAGGAAGGAAAAACCAGCAGGACCTCTCCTTTACGGTCTACAAAGTCTTCTTCTTTACTACCATTAATGACTATAAGCTACATTCTATCCTTATAGTATTGTGAAGGCGAATAGGAATGACCTGGACGTACCTTTTTAACAGAGAGGGAGATGTTTTCCAGTATTCTGTCTTTCACTTTGAGTTGATCCATCACTGAGCAGTTGTTGGCTGGGCTCCTGTTGTCAGATGACTTGCTCTTGTTTTGCTAACGTGAATTTACGTGCAACAAGCGTGTCTTCCCATCCAGACAGCTCGGTGCAGACGTGTTAGGGTCCCATGAGTCTGATTTGTGTACATGTCCTGTCCCGAAGCCTGGCTGACGTGCACTGATAAGGTTGACATCCACGGCAGTAGCAAAGGCGGCATATATCACTCCGCGTTGACTGCAGTAGCGGAAGTTAGCATTAGCATTAGCATTAGCCACTAGCTCTGCTCAAGCCGCAGCCAAATACCTTTACATTTCGCCGCGAGAATCCATTCTAAAGTGACGAATGGAACAATGCTGAACCGTTTCGACTCGTTCTCAGAGTATGGGCAGGTCAAGAGAACAATGGTGAACTTAATCAGGAGTGTTGTTGTGACTTTTGTGCTAGCGGCTTCGACTGGGTCAGCGGCGAGGGCTTATGACGTCACCACTGGCTGCGGGAAAGGAAAGTTTAGACATTTTTATTTTAAATTATTATTCATTTATTTTTATTTGGGCTAATATTTTGGCAAAAAATAGAATAAAATAAGAAACTTTTACCTGTGAAAAAGTGAACGTTAAGTATACAAGAGGATTTACTACTTCCGGGTGGATCATCAAGACTATTGGTCCTCCCAATTGTCAATCATTCTGGTGATACTCGTCAAATAAGACCAGAAAGTTTTGTCCTTTCCTTAAATTTGTGAAAATCCTCCGATATTTATATAGCGTGTTTCAAAGACCAGTCACAAAGCGCTTTGCAATTGTTCTGGACATTTGTCTCTTCTTACAACAGATGGGATCGAGGTGGCCATACAGGAGGCACATGCCAGACATTGTGCATGTTTTTAGCCGTATGGGAAACCTACACTGACACGGGAAAAACATACAACCTCCATTCAGAAAGGCCCTGTTCCGACTGGGATTTGAACCCAGGACCTTACCAAGAAGCGAGAGGGCAAGTCACTCAATTTAAAAAAAACGAAAAAATGGAATCCAAAAAGATGTTTATTGTTCTGACAAGGGGCGACAGTAGCTCAGTTGGTAGAGCATTGGCCTTAAGGCCTGAAGGTCGTGGGTTCAATTCCCACCTCTACACCTTCTCCACCGACTCCCACTGATGACTGCTGTCGTTGTGTCCTTGGGCAAGACACTTAACCCCACTTTGCCCAAAGCCCCCACTGAAAGATCAAGGCTATGCTCACACTCAGAGCAGCCGTCCTCCTGTGGACTCACCACCTGCAGAGGGTCAGTGAGGGGCTGGTGCTATGAGACTTGGGTGGCATCTCTGACTGCCACCCCCCTGACCCAGAAATGGATTAAAGGGTAGAAAATGGATGGATGGATGGATTGTTCTGACAAGACCAACTTCCATGAACAAATTTTGACAAAACTCAGTTGGCATATTCAGTGCAATTTTTATGACAGAAATCCCCCAAAACAACATTTAAAAAAAAATCTACTATTCAACTGCTTGACTTTTTTCAAAGCTCATCTTGTGCAGACAAATTGTATTCAGGAAAAGTTGGTAGAAAAAGCACAACCAATATTTAAATGTCGATCCCCACAAAACGACTTTTACAAAAAGAAATCTTGCAGTCCTTGCTTTCTGCCTGAAAAGAACATGTGTAATCCCAACAATCTGGAATACTTTTCTTTAATCCGATTTCTCCTTCTCTTTCATATGGAGGAAGACTATGCTGAAGATGAAGAGGCCGGCCATCATAGAGAAGGCACTGGCGTAGTATGGGAATGCAGAGGGGATGAAACGCTCATATTGAGTGTGCTGCAAAGGTCGCACCGACACCTGCAACGAGAAAAGACATGTCTAGTTAGTGAAAACATTACTCAAGACCATAAAAATGTTATTGATCAAGAGGCAAAAACAAAATCTAGACCAGGGGTGCTCAATACGTCGATCGCGATCTACCAGTCGATCGCAAAGGTAGTATTGGTAGATCGCATTAAATAAATAAAAAATTACACATTCTAAACGAATATATACAAAAAACTCCGGGCAAAGTGGAGATTTTTGAAAAATCCATTAATGCATTTGTGTGTAGACAGAGATAACCGGAGTTTTGCGTTCTCGCACGCCAAGGTACCCCCCTAAATTCCTCTGATCACTGAAGCATGGATCATACTACCTTAAAAACTGTTCGCTGTGAGATGCTCGCAGCAGCGAACATCCTCGCTCCACATCAGAGAGCAACAAAGTGATCGCGGGGACTCACGCTCGAAAACAACCAAACCAGGACTAAACCAGGGCTAAACCAGGACTAAACCAGGGCTGAGGACGGGGTCAGTGCTTGTAAACATATGTCTTTACTCTGAGTGTCTTCTATGACTGTAAAAGTGCCGTTACCGGCGTCTGCATCAAAGCTCCGCCCACTTCTGTGTTTTTCCCCAACGCAGGACAGGACGTAAGAGACGCACATGTTTGGAATGTTACGAATGTGATTGATAACGCAGATGTGTGGATGCAAATTATTTTATAAACTGAGGAGGGGAAATATTTGGATTTAAAAAAAACAGGCATGGCACATGGACATGGCACCACAGTCAAATGACATCTGTGTTTTACTCAGTAATGTTTTACTGACACTTGCGCAAACAACTGACTACACATGCGCAAACAACCGCGCTCAGTGCAGGAAAGCTAAACAACGACAAACTTGTCAGCGAGTTACCACCAATTTTCCGGACTATGCATCCCTGGCCGATTCAATTCAGTGCAAGTCATAAGAGTAAACTCGGGTAATGACAAAAAATTTACATAGGTAATTGTGTTGTGTTGTGCTATATTGGCTCATGCGGTTTTGCATGTACATAAACATACATTGTAGGTATAAAGAATATTTTTTGAAATAAATATGTGATTTGCATTTTTGTAGTAGGTAGATCATTTTGACTTGATCCTTTTATAAGTAGCTCGCATGCTGAAAAAGTGTGAGCACCCCTGATCTAGACAGTATTCCACAACAAAATCTAATAAATCACCTGAGTAGAGGAGTAAAGGTGTGTGTATCCAAGTCGATTATAATCCACTTTGAACTGGAAGACTCCATAAACGTCTGGTAGTTTAACCTGGACGCTGTATCTACCTCCTGAAAACAAAGTCACACAAGAATGATCCAAATGTTTTTCTGTTTGGTGGCGACGATGGACATATACACTGGGTGCTTGCCCTTTTTCCAAATTAAAATTCCAGACTTTCATATTTTTATATATATATTTTTCTTTATGTACTTGACTACTTCATTGGTTGAGATTGTGCCCGTTTTTTACAGGCTAGTATTCAATGAACAAGTGCATTTTTCACAATGCCTTTGAGCGTACTGTCAAATTCTACCACTAGACTTTCACACAAAATTCAAGACTTTTCAAGGTCTGGAAAACTGTTTCAAAATTCCATACTTAAAGACTTTCAAGACCTGTGCAAGCCCCCTGTATACATGTATCAGTTTAGGTAAATTCAGGCAAAATGCATGAATCATGGGCAGAACACATACCGTTCTTTCTGAGGTAAGTCCTGACAAAAGGATCGATCCTCACAAACTCCAGCTGAATATCGTCTCCATCAAAGGGAACCCAGCGGCCTTCAACCAACATCTCTATCACGATACTGTATTCCTGTGCAAGACAAAAATACATTTAGGCTATATCCACACGAAGACAAAACGCTTATAATTTCAGAAACTTTTTCTGTAAACACGGAGTTAGCTCAGTAAATGTGTGCGTCCATATGAATGTAGTCAATACGCCTGAAAACGCTGTGAAACTATGCCAGACCTGTTGGTGGCGCTGTGACGCAATGACGGGATCAAGCCCAAACTTCCGTGACGGGAACTGGGCATGCGCGGAATTTTGTAAACAGACAACATGGCGAGTGGGCGAGCTGATACTACATTAGTATGGACGGACGATGAGGTTGAACTGTTGCTTCGGGTCACACTGGATTACAAAACCAACAAGCTACATTGTTGTTGTCATTATTTTCTGAGTGCGGCGCATGCGTGCTTTAACAAGAGGCGGGGCGATGACGCAAGCGTCTCAGATACATTGCGGAGAGGCAGTAACCACGGAGCGGCATATACGGAGTTTTGAAATCTTTCCACTCTGGGACCTAGTTTCAAAAATGTTCGTTTACACCCCCCCAAAACGCCGGCCTCGTATGGACGATACACTGGATTGATAAAGTATTTTTGCGTTTAGGCCTGAGCTTGACTTTGTGTGGACAGGGCCTTAGAGAAGAAAGGAAATCTGCAAGAAACACGCCGTGACGTAAACTCTATAGAGTCTAACCTCTTCTCCTGAACTATAATGCACCATCGACTGTAAATATTAACCTCAGTTGAAACTAATGCAGAACTGAAACGATTTATCTAATAACTCGAATAATTCAATTATTAGAAATAGGGGAGACATTTCCGCTGCCTTTATGCTTCGTACACTGTGGTTTATTTGTGGCATTTTGCCTTGTTTTCTCCATAGACTTTGCTCACATTTCGCACAGATTCTTTGTGTGTAACGTGTCACAGACTGCACCGCTCTGCACGTATCGCTGGTGTTTGTTCAACTTTTTCGCAGACAATGCATTGAGGGCGGTTATAACTCACCACAAGGTCAGTGATGGTGTATGCAGCAGGTGGAGAGGTCTCTCCCACAGGGTGATGGGTGACTGCCCCCACTCTGAGGACCCCAGCATCTTTGAACACCCATCGAGATAGTGCTTCAGCCAAGTCCATGTTTCCATTTTCTTCAAACCTGAGGAAAGCAAAACAAGGAAGAGAATTGAAATGGGTGTCACTCAATGCATACAAACCTGTTTTACAGTTGTAAATGTATGCATCTCATACTATAACCTGCACTTGGCAGGTTATAGTAACTAGACTAATGTAAGCTGTGTAATGTTTCTGATCAAATAAATAAATAATGTACCTCTGGGATCCAGGCCTGGCCTTTTGCACTGCAGAATTGAAGTAAGCGTCACTGAAGAAGTCCAGAGAACCACTGAAAACTACTCTAGCATTGTTGCGAGCCTGGAGTCCAGCGATGAGCAGAGTGTTCTTCCCAACAGCATGGGGATACTAGAAAAACAATAACATTTGTAAGGGGGGAAAAAACATCTGGTAAAGATGCTCAACGGTGCCAAAAGATTACCTGAGAAACTGGTCTATCAGGGAAGTAAGAGTAGGACGTGGAGGAGCCAGTAAGAATGTCCAAAACCAGGGGGTTTTCAGGGTCTGCTACCATGCTGTAGAACAGATGAGTGATAACCGGTTCTTAAAAGGAACAACTCATAAAATCTACTAAAAAATGCCTTTAATTCAAACAAAGACTTCTGTCCTACTATTACTAACTTACCCCACTCCTTTAAAGAGGACTGGTTTGTTGTTAGGTTTGCCAACAATAGTGGGAGCTTTCAAAAGATTTTCAGGATCAGCAACGATTAGAGTGTGCTGCAAGATGTGATGTCACAAATTATTGAAAAAAAAAAATGGCAGAGTTGAATTAAACTTGGAAATAGATCTTTACCTCTCCAGGGTCAGATATGTCATAGTTATGGTGGTCAATAACAGCAGTCTTTTCTTCATCAAACTCAATGCCACACTCGCTGCCCAGTTCCCTCAGAGGGTCCCCTATGGTTTGACAAACTTTTATTTAATCACGGTGAAATTATTACAAAATACATATTGTCAGGTGAAAAACGCACCAATATCTGAGCTGGCAGCAACAAGAACATTGCCCCCGCCATCAATAAAGGATGTGATGGTTTCCACGTTGATATTTCCCCCAAAGTCTGCAAAAAAAAACACACAGTAACATGACTTACACGTGTATAAGAAATGCCATTCACTTTATACCCCTTACTCCATTAGTGGGTGGGAGGAAGGGGGAACAGAGCTGGACCCAGGACACACAGCCCCAGCCCTTCACTGATCCTCCTGCAGGTGCTGAGTCCACAGGAGGATGGTATAGTGTCTTTCAGCGGGGGCTTCAGGCAAAGTGTGTCTGTGTGTATTGGAAATGCATTAAACAAATGGCGATGACAAACCTTCTACAGATGGTGCGAAAATTACTAAATGGTCATATAGAAACTGTCCATATTTGATCAAGGAGAGGGAGGGGTCATCGGCTGTTTTGAATGAGAGGTCAAAGCCACGATCTGAAAGAGAAAAGACACATTAAGGGGATTTGTTGTGTTGCAATTGTATCTTGATGTTAGACACATTGACGTGCACAGATTATACATTTGTTACAACAAACACATATTCTGCAAACGGCGAATTCCTCCACGACATAAAACCACAACATTAAACAGATCAGGTTCATCGCGGACCTGCCAGACTGCGGAAGAAGATTGAATGGGTGTCTCTGGTGTTGAGGTTGTCCAGCAGAACCAGTGTCTTCCCGTCCGCAGACGCAGCTTGGACCATAGTCACCAAACACATGAACAGAAGCATGGTGTTGTCCAGAAGCAGCCGTCTTCTCGGGGCTTTGACGTTCTTTATTCTACACAGAGCTGGTCCGAGCCGCTGCGATGCTGCTGACAGCGCCGCCATTTTGCTTCAGAAGGCGACGTCAGCGTTAAGCGTGGCTGACGCTGAGCCCGGACTCTCAGCCAATCAGAGACCAGAACGCGTCCAAGCTGACCAATAGCATCACGACTTCGTAGACCCAGGAAACAGCGGAACCACAAAAAATACGATTCTCAGTGATAAGAAAATACATTTTATATGGAATGATTCTTTGATGCAAACGGGATTATTATGGAATAGTCAATAAATAAAATAAAAACTGTAAACATAAACACATGCCTTGCACATCAGTATTTCAATCTTTAAATTAATTTTAAACACACATTTATACAATTGTGATCCAATTAAGTGTAAACATAATTATTTATTGCTAGTTTAAAAATACCATACCAGAAACAGAATCTTGTCTTCATATACAGAGTTCCCATACACAACAGTGACCTGATATAGGAAAGCCAGGAATGCACGCTCAGCAGGATAGACCTTATGTAAACCTATTTTTGTACATAATTAAGGTCAAATTAAAAAAGACATCACATCTGAGTACAACATCCATAATAAACACACAGCTGCAAGGTTTTTCCATAAGTTTGTATTCCAGTTTGCATCTCAGAAAACTATTGTTGTCATATGGCTTCATAATTCCTTCGTCTAACTCGCGCAGTCCATGTCCTCTGTTTGGTTACTCCCCTCCCCACTGTTCTGCGACTCTTTTGTCTTCATTTCAATTTGTGTTTCAAGTTCTGATTCAGCAGCAGCATCTTCCTCCTGAGCCGCAGTGTCTGTCTGAGCCCCCTCCTCGTGATCCACGGGCCTCAGCACCAGCTCCTCCACCTGCACTGATGTGGGTTGCCAGGTTGGGCTGGTCTCCCCCTCCACAGTGGTGGTTGTGGTGTATTGGTAGTAGTCTGAATCTGCCTGGAACATGACGAGAGCCTGGGCCGTGTGGATGCGGACATGCTGGGCCAAAGAACTAGCATCCAAGAATTTATCCCCGCACGAATCACAAGCATAGAGGATTTGCATGGTGGGATCTGAAAACAAGAAAAGAGTTTACTACTATGCAGAAATTAAATACATATACAGTATTCTTTAAGTCAGGGGTGTCAAACTTATTTTGGTTGAGGGCCAAATAAAAAAAAGAAAGGGCTGGTCTTTAATTTTTTCTTTTTTTTGGAATATGAAGGTATCTAAATATATGACCTCTTTCACATTAGTTAGATTGGACATTATTTTATGTTTAGAACTGGACGTAAACTGGACCAAATATTGAAGGTATTTAGGAGGATTTTCTACTTTTTGGTGGATCATGAAGACTATTGATCCTCCCAACTGTCAATAATTCTGGTTATTTGTGCTCATCCAATAAGACCAGAAAGTTTTGTTCAAAAAGTGAAGAGGGCGGTTCTTTCCTAAGAAAATTGGGAAATCCTTAATTTCTCATGGATTTAAATGTAATGGTTGTTTTGTTAGTAATGGATAACACGCCATTGTCGCCTGTTACCATTTATGCTGCTATTTAATATAATCATTTAAAATCATCTCAAGGGCCACTGGAAATGGTCTCGCGGGCCGGATCTGGTCCCCGGGCCTTCACTTTGACACCTGTGCTTTAGGTCATAAATTGCACTAGAGTATAAGTTGAATTTTTTGGGGGAATTAGTTTGATGAAATCCAACACCAATAATAGACATTTCATCTAGAAAGGCAATTTATAATAAAATTAGTACTGTATATATAAAATACAACATTTAAAATATAACATTTGACACATAAATTGCTCCAAAGGATAAGTCCCATCTCCTGCCAAACTATGACATAAACTGAGGCTTATAAATCAGAAAAATAAGGTAGTTCTTTAATCGTAAGTCTTACCAGCTTCCTGAACCTTCTCGACTGCTTTAGTAATCTCCGCTTTCAGAGCCTCCGTTTCGTCGGCTGCAACAGTCGTGGTCACAGGTACAACTTTCAACACAGAGAGAATTCATTTCACACTCAGTACTTTTCAACACAAGACATTTTACAGTGCGACGACGGAAGAACAGGTTTTCATTCAATCTTTTTATTTCAATAATTGTGCCACTTCAAGGGCAGTAAGAGGACAGTATGTACAAGTGTTATATTGATCCCCGCAGCAGAAATTCAGGTCCAGAAGCACCAAAAATAAAAAATAAAATAAAGATTATTCTAAAAAGCGAACAATAATAACATCAGTCCTTCAGGTCTCAGCAGCAGAGGTGGAGCCGCTTGGTTCAGACCATTTTCTCTGCTCTGGTCCAAAGTAAAATGCTAAATGCTTCATTAGCATTTTATAAAATGTTTTACACTGCTCTGGACCAGTGTAAAACCATGAATCCTCTCATATTCAGATTCATTTATTTGCCATTTGCAGTAAAACCACATAGGAAAAACTGTGCAAGACTACCCCAGTGTGCACCAGACAGAGAAGACGACACACACCAGAGCTCTTGCCACGGCGCCATCTTTACGGCGCCATGCGACAAACAGTAGAATAAACAGCAGAGAGCAATAACATACAGTTTCACAGACAGTTGGATAGACACATTGTGCTTTGTATAAACCACGGATTTTTTTCTCGGGATGAGCACCTCCGACTGCCGGCCCAATGTGGCTGTCAGAGGGGGGCGGGGTCAGGGAGGGGTGAGTCGGAAACACAGTGAGGAGTGGAGGGGAGGGAGGGAGCAAGATGGATGGATAGAGGGAGGCGGGGGTAGGGGATCCAAGCTGGAGACTGAAATAGTGTGAGATTGTTGTAGATGGGACCTTGTTATTATGGCCTTGGCCGAAGGAATGTGAGATAAGAGTGGAGAGAAGACACAGCAGGAGAAAACACATCGCCTGAGGGGGACAATATTAAATGCAATGTAGCATCAAAAGCAGGCAGATATTCTATTAAATCCAATTAATCCGAATTGCGGCGCCCTCAGACCCCGTACACAGGGGCAAATCCAAGCCGGGTCAGAGAGTTCAAGCTTGGCACACGATGTCATTCAATCTCATCTCCAAAGTTTTATTCCCTTCGAGTGAACAAGCTGCGAGGTCTTTTATCAACTGTTCCACCAAAACCACTCTCCTTTGTCCAGACACGGCACTCTCAACCGCCACACGGCTTAGCTCCTTGTACATCCCATCAATTTTGTCGGCCAGCAGGTCGTGAATCTTGCGAACTGCCATGCCTCTGAATTTGCGATAGAGAACCGCTCCAAACCCAAACAGGAGGATTCCCACCACCAAAATGCCAAAGATATATACTTCTTCCGAATCTTCAATAGACAGGGTCGACAGACAGAGGGGCTGAAACTTGTTCCAGCTGTCAAGAGTATACCCCGCTGGTGAAGTCCCGTCCGGGCACTCGGGCTCTCCAGACCCACGCTTACGTCTCTGCTCTGGTCTGGACCAGTGTAAAACCATGAATCCTCTCTGCTCTGGTCTGGACCAGTGTAAAACCATGAATCCTCTCTGCTCTGGTCTGGACCAGTGTAAAACCATGAATCCTCTCTGCTCTGGTCTGGACCAGTGTAAAACCATGAATCCTCTCTGCTCTGGTCTGGACCAGTGTAAAACCATGAATCCTCTCTGCTCTGGTCTGGACCAGTGTAAAACCATGAACGGACAGACAGAAAAATGCAGGAAAAATAACAATTGTAAAACCCAAAACAACTGTTTCAGAGACACTTAGGACCTGCAGCCGTTTTCCAGAACATTCTAAAGTAAACATTACATTAAAGTTACATTTGTGGCCTAATAAACAGGTGAATATCACACTTTAAAAACTGACCTGTGAGCTGTGTGACGGACGAGGCGGCCAAGGCCTCGGTGGCCAGAGTGACGATGTCATCTGTGGCGACTGTGACGATGTTCAGCTCGTTCTGTGTGACTGTGAGACCCCCGCCGTCCGCAGCCCCCGAGTCTGGCTCTGTCAACACCAGCCTCTTCATCCCCGCTTTGCCGTGATGAACAGTCTTCACGTGTGAGCGCAGGTTGTCCACGCGGTTGAACCCTCGGCCGCACTTGTCGCACAGATAGGGTTTCTCACCTGTAAGTATTCAACCAAGTCATGTCCAGTCATAACCTGCGCAGACGCCGGTACCAGTCATAACCTGCGCAGACGCCGGTACCAGTCATAACCTGCGCAGACGCCGGTACCAGTCATAACCTGCGCAGACGCCGGTACCAGTCATAACCTGCGCAGACGCCGGTACCAGTCATAACCTGCGCAGACGCCGGTACCAGTCATACCCTGCGCAGACGCCGGTACCAGTCATACCCTGCGCAGACGCCGGTACCAGTCATACCCTGCGCAGACGCCGGTACCAGTCATACCCTGCGCAGACGCCGGTACCAGTCATACCCTGCGCTACCAGTCATACCCTGCGCAGACGCCGGTACCAGTCATACCTGCGCAGACGCCGGTACCAGTCATACCTGCGCAGACGCCGGTACCAGTCATACCTGCGCAGACGCCGGTACCATTCATACCTGCGCAGACGCCGGTACCAGTCAGATCTGCGCAGACGCCGGTACCAGTCATACCTGCGCAGACGCCGGTACCAGTCATACCTGCGCAGACGCCGGTACCAGTCATACCTGCGCAGACGCCGGTACCAGTCATACCTGCGCAGACGCCGGTACCAGTCATACCTGCGCAGACGCCGGTACCGGTCATACCTGCGCAGACGCCGGTACCAGTCATACCTGCGCAGACGCCGGTACCAGTCATACCTGCGCAGACGCCGGTACCAGTCATACCTGCGCAGACGCCGGTACCAGTCATACCTGCGCAGACGCCGGTACCAGTCATACCTGCGCAGACGCCGGTACCAGTCATACCTGCGCAGACGCCGGTACCAGTCATACCTGCGCAGACGCCGGTACCAGTCATACCTGCGCAGACGCCGGTACCAGTCATACCTGCGCAGACGCCGGTACCAGTCATACCTGCGCAGACGCCGGTACCAGTCATACCTGCGCAGACGCCGGTACCAGTCATACCTGCGCAGACGCCGGTACCATTCATACCTGCGCAGACGCCGGTACCAGTCAGATCTGCGCAGACGCCGGTACCAGTCATACCTGCGCAGACGCCGGTACCAGTCATACCTGCGCAGACGCCGGTACCAGTCAGATCTGCGCAGACGCTGGTACAGTTGTTTGCTTTGAAAAGTGAGGCTCATTGATTGTTGCTGTGATGATATTGTTGAGGTTTTTATGATTATGTTTCTATATCCAGATTAATTTATTCTCACAATATAATCTTTTTATTATTCTTATTTTCAGATTTTTGCTTTATGGTCATTTTTATTGTGGAACACTATGCAAGCTTCTGTGAATACGTAATTTCCCTGTGGATGTATAAAGTCTTTCTAAGTCTATACAGGACATAATCCACAGCTGCGGTCAGAGGCAGGACTCACCCGTGTGGACGATGATGTGCTTGGACAGGTCTCCCACGTTCACAAACGCCTTCGTGCACAAGTGGCATTTATGTGGACGCACGTTGTCGTGATGTTTGATGTGATTGGCCAGCTGACTGGACTGAGTGAACCTGCAGTAACACAGCATTAGTATGTTCCACAGACAATAATAATACATTGTGGGTGTCTCTCGGACCTCTTTCCACAGCGGTCACAGACATAGGGCCGTTCTCCGGTGTGTTGCCTGAAGTGAGCGATGAGGGAGCTGGCCTGAGTGAAAGCTTTACCACACACTTTGCACACACATGGTTTTTCACCTGCAACACAAACACATTTAACAGATTTAACAGACAGGACACACTACACTTTTCAATGTTCATAATAAAACCATGTAAAACACTGCACAAAGATTATTAGGGGTTTTATAACATTTTAGAGTTTAAAATCAGCACCTAAGCAAAGATCAGAAGTTCTGTATTTGTAACAGTGGGGAAATTTCAGATTTAAAGGAGCAGTGTGTAAAAATGTGGCCAAAAGTGGTACTGCAGCCTCTCCCACTCTCCCTTACTCAGGTTGCCAGATATGCAGACGAATCCAGCTGGGACCATAACAGCTGAATAGACAAGAGTTTTGTCAACAACAAATCTATAACCAACACCTTTTTCACAAAAATATAAATCCTGGTTTCTATCTTTGTGAAACCTTTGTTTTGTTGTTAGCTCATTGCCTGCCAGCTCATTTCAGAACAGGTACTCCCATATTTCCAGCAGTTTCTGACAATTTTACTGATTTTTCAAGACCCACAGAATATTGTGTACTATGACTATCTGAAAACTGAAACCTGATTCTGGTTCTACTTTCACCAGAAAAAATAATTTAGTTTCTAGATAGTTTCGTTCCCCTGTAATCCCTAGTCGAGAAGAGGGAAGTTCACAGTGAAATCACAGTCTCAGACAAAAAGCTGAGAAAGTGCTTCCTGTTTTCAAAACAACCTGCTGGCTTGATAAAATATGCTCTAAAACTAATCCCCATACATTTTAGATATAAAATACATCGGGGAACAGGAAAATGGTGAAAAACGCAATTTAAAACGTCAATGGGACACAAGCTCAATATTTACTTTGACATCTTTGCACGTCAATGGCAGACAATAAATTATGACAAGAGATTAGGGCCCTTTAATGATGACAGATTAGGGCTCTTTAATGATGACAGATTAGGGCTCTTTAATGATGACAGATTAGGGCCCTTTAATGATGACAGATTAGGGCCCTTTAATGATGACAGATTAGGGCTCTTTAATGATGACAGATTAGGGCTCTTTAATGATGACAGATTAGGGCCCTTTAATGATAACAGATTAGGGCTCTTTAATGATGACATATTAGAGCCCTTTAATGATGACAGATTAGGGCTCTTTAATGTTGACAGATTAGGACCTTTAATGATGACAGATTAGGGCCCTTTAATGATGACAGATTAGGGCCCTTTAATGATGACAGATTAGGGCCCTTTAATGATGACAGATTAGGGCCCTTTAATGATGACAGATTAGGGCCCTTTAATGATGACAGATTAGGGCCCTTTAATGATGACAGTTTAGGGCCCTTTAATGATGACAGTTTAGGGCCCTTTAATGATGACAGATTAGGGCTCTTTAATGATGACAGATTAGGGAACTTTAATGATGACAGATTAGGGCCCTTTAATGATGACATGACATGAAAATCTTACATACTGCTACTTTAAGTCAATGCGAGAAACAGAATAAATCAGGTTGAAAACAGTATTTTTTTATCTCGCAATAATAAGGCCTTAATTGATGTCTATATAAAAGTCTATATAAAAGTGTATATAATTTCCATAAAGAAGGCAGAGGTGTTACCGGTGTGAGTGCGGCAGTGGCGCAGCAGGGCTCCGGGGTCACTGAACGGTCTCTGGCAGTGAGTGCAGACGTACGGCTTCTCTCCAGTGTGGACTCGCAGATGCCTTTTGAGGTTCCCTGGGACATAATGAACATTTTGTTTTATCATGATGCAACACAGGAATAGTCATAGAGGAAGTAACATTGTATAATTCAATATGACAATTATATTAAGGAAGTAATCTTTATCTATACAGCGCATTTCACAGACCTGAGTCACAAAGCACTTATACATTTGTGGGCTGCTTACCTGAAGTGGTGAACTGCTTTCCACAGGCTTTGCACTTCAGAGGCCCATCAGTAATGTGAATCTTCAGGTGAGCTTTCAGATTTCCCAGCTAACACAACACATGTTAATTATAATGACACAATTTAGACCAAACTCGATATCAAGAAATAAGTAAATTACAGCAGAAGTATGCATTCTGTTTTATCTGCTCAAACTCCACCAGAATGTCCTAAACTGAGTTTGTTTGCTTTATCTGGCTCAAAAGACCCAAAAGATCACAATCCTACTGTGTTCAATTTGTACGTGGCCCAAAGTTCTGTGTTTTTTGTTAATGTAGCCAGAGGTAAAAGGTACATATTTGTCATTCAGCCAACTTCAGCTTTGTTAAACAGTACTAAAATGTCATACCTAATTTTTTTTCCCCAACAATATTGCTTTTTAAAAAAAGATCATCCCTAAATTTACACAGACATTTGGAAGAAAAGGAAAAAGAGAAAAAAACAACAATAGCAAAAAAAAAAACAGAACAGAGCAAACCACAAGAATAGTAAAGGATGAAAAAAAGCAAAAACAAAAAAAGTTATACATATTTATATACACACACACACATGTTACACACACTCACACACCCATACAAAACAAAAATAATAATGAGAATAATAAAAAATACAAATAAATAATACAAATACAAAAAATTAAATAAATCTAAGGTGGTCTGAGTAAGATGGTTAAGGTTAGGGTTAAGGTGGTCTGAGTAAGATGGTTAAGGTTGGGGTTAAGGTGGTCTGAGTAAGATGGTTAAGGTTGGGGTTAAGGTGGTCTGAGTAAGATGGTTAAGGTTGGGGTTAAGGTGGTCTGAGTAAGATGGTTAAGGTTAGGGTTAAGGTGGGTCTGAGTAAGATGGTTAAGGTTGGGGTTAAGGTGGTCTGAGTAAGATGGTTAAGGTTAGGGTTAAGGTGGGTCTGAGTAAGATGGTTAAGGTTGGGGTTAAGGTGGTCTGAGTAAGATGGTTAAGGTTAGGGTTAAGGTGGTCTGAGTAAGATGGTTAAGGTTAGGGTTAAGGTGGTCTGAGTAAGATGGTTAAGGTTAGGGTTAAGGTGGTCTGAGTAAGATGGTTAAGGTCAGGGTTAAGGTGGTCTGAGTAAGATGGTTAAGGTTAGGGTTAAGGTGGGTCTGAGTAAGATGGTTAAGGTCAGGGTTAAGGTGGGTCTGAGTAAGATGGTTAAGGTTAGGGTTAAGGTGGGTCTGAGTAAGATGGTTAAGGTCAGGGTTAAGGTGGGTCTGAGTAAGATGGTTAAGGTTAGGGTTAAGGTGGGTCTGAGTAAGATGGTTAAGGTGGTCTGAGTGGGTTGAGGTTATTCTATGGAAATGGCTGGTTAAGTTTAGGCATGAATCTATTAGTTTAGGTAGTTGGTTATGTTTACTTCCATTTCCGTCCCGATTCCGTATATGATCCAGTGCAGTCTATGTGGTTACCTGATGGAAGCGCTTGTCGCAGTGCGGACACTTGTGGTCCTTCTCTGTGTCATGGGTCTCTAAGTGCCTCATTTTGGCCGTGGGGTCAGAGAAGGCTCGGTCACAGAAGTCACAGTGGAACGGCTTCTCCCCGCTGTGGACCAGCTGGTGCCGTTTGAGGTTCCCTGAGGTGGTGAAGAGTTTCCCGCACTGGTCGCAGCTGTAGCGAGCCTCCCCCGTGTGGCGCTTCAGGTGCATGTTGAGCAGACTGATGTGACGGTAGCTCCTCCCACATGTGGAGCAGCTGAACGGTTTCAGAGGACTACAACACATTGGATAGAAATTAAGTTAAAAGAAGTCACATGACAGAACAGATCCATCCATAAGAGAGAAACTGAAAGTACCTGTGTGTTCTCTCGTGGGCTCTGCAGGCGGCAGGGTCAGAGAAAGCCTTGCTACAGCTTCTGCAGCAGAAGGGTTTCTCTCCTGTGTGGATACGTACGTGTCTCTTGAAGTTTCCCGTATGAGTAAATACCTTCCCACAGTTCTAGGAGCAAGAGGTTCATTTCAATCAATCAGTTTAATTTATACAGCCCTTTAAGACACTCGAGGCAAACAAAGAGCTTAAAATAAAATTACATATAATCCATTCAAACATTTATGCATTCAAACAATAAAACAGTATTTAAAAAGAGTCACTGTGCTAATGAGTGATAAAAGTGTTAAAAGCCAGTTGTATGTATTATAAATATGTTGCATTAGTTTTAAACAACAACATAGTAAGTAATGTTTATTTTTATTTTATATACCGCCTTTCACAGACCAGAGTCACAAAGCGGTTTACAATTGTTATTTTTTGGGCACTTGTCCTCTCACTCCACACAGAGATGGGAGCGGGGTCGCCGTACAGGAGGCACATGCCAGAACTATTGTACATATTTTTAGTGGTAGGGGAAACCGGAGCACCCGGAGAAAACCTACGCAGACACAGGGAGAACATGCAAACTCCACTCAGAAAGCCCCTGGTCTGACCGGGATTTGAACCCAGAACCTTCTTGCTGAGAGGCGAGAGTGCTATCCACTCAGCCACCGTACCGCCCAATAACTTATTCAATTACTTTGTCAAATCATATTTAAGACTGTGAAGAAACAACACAAAACAAAGGGTTTGTTGTGGAAATCTTATAGTAAATAAATCTGAAGTAACAACAGATAGTTATACGTTTTTAACTAATCCTCTACTCTTTCTTCACATATGATCTGTTGGATGGGAAATATGTTTCAGCAAGTTTTTAGCAATATCTGTGTCTAAAAAGAATGTGTCCAGGTCAAAGCTGATCATTATAAAAATTATAGATGTACTCGAGTTGTATCAGTGTAAGGAAGCTCAAAGAGAATGCAACACATTTTTTTGTGTCAACATTAAAGGGCCCTTATCCGTCTAAAAGCATTAATAAAACCTGTTCTTTTCCTATACTTCTTTAACTGATAACAGTAGTTCAGAGATATTTCAATTTCTAAATGAGTTTTACAGCCCCTAAATCGTATTATTGTTTTCATTAGAAAGTCTGTGATCCGGGCGCCAGAACTCACCGCGTGGAGCTAATCTCACTGGTAAAGTACCATGTGGTGCAGAACAAAAAAGGTCTCGTTATGATTCTCAAATCATTAACGACAAAACAAGGAATAAAACCAGGATTTCTATCTTTGTGAAAAAGGTGTTGGTTATAGATTTGTTGTTGACAAAACTCTTATCTATTCAGCTGTTATGGTCCCAGCTGGATTCGTCTGCATATCTGGCAACCTGAGTCAGGGAGAGTGGGAGAGGCTGCAGTACCATTTCTGGCCAGATTTTTATATCCTGCTGCTTTAACATGTTTTCACAATCTGAGTGATTCTATCCGTGCCTAATGTGACACGTACATTTCTCCAGCGTGACATCAATAAAGTTTAAATTATATTATTATAGGGTTAGAATTACAGATTATGTCTCCATTAAGCAGACAATGACTTAAGCTCACCTCACACTTATGAGCCACAGAGCTGTATTGTTTGGTCTCAGCCCTGCCGCTCTTCGGCTTGTACTGGTCGGTCGTGGAGGTCCCATCGCCCTCTTCATCATCCTGCCCACTCCCATCACTGTCGTCCGTCTCCTCCTCATCACCGCTGCTATTCTCGGTCTTATTCTGTGATTCCTCCGCCACAGTACTCTTCTCATCGTCTTCGATAGATTGGCCATCTTTCTCCGACTCATTTTCTATACGAGAAAAATAGATAATAAAAGTTTGTTAATTATTTTCTTGGGTGTGTGTGCTTTTAATATTTACTGCCATTGACGTATTAGTCTGAGAGCCTCTTTTCGACTGGGGATTACAGGACTTTAAAAATAGCTAGAAACAAACTTTTTTTTGCTGATCAAAGAATCTGGTTTCATATTTCACATAGTCTTAGGAAATAACATTCTGTGGCTTTTGAGAATCAGTGAAATCATCAAAAACGGCTGGCCGTCAATTTGAATTGAACTGAAATTAGAGCTGCAACTAACGATTATTTTGTAATCGATTAATCTATCGATTATTTTTACGATTAATCGAGTAATCGCTTGGCTGTGAATTGTGTAGAAAAAAAATATTTTTTCATCACAAAAAGCTAAAGTGGCAACACTCGAGGACGTATTGATGGCGTAAACTTAAAGTAAATGTTTGTAACAGGCTCTTTGTGCTAATTCTGCTCTGATTGGATGAGACAGACAGATATTCATGAAATTATAAAAACAAAGTCGGTTTTAATCAAAAATACTACATTTTCATGTCATTTTTGCTCTGTTTGAGTCCGTGTGAACCAGAAAACGATTAATCGATTACTAAAATAGTTGTCGACTATTTCAATAATCGATTAGTCGTCGATTAATCGATTAGTTGTTTCAGCCCTAACTGAAATGGACTATAAACTTAGCCCAGTAATTGTAAGTAACCAAAACATGAGGGGAAGAGAAAATTGTTATAACTTTATAATATAGCACAGGTAATAAAGTTGAAGAATCATAACATACAGCATATAAGGAGGCAATTTTTTTTTAGTATGACATCATAATACAGCAATTTGTGAGACGGGATAACTGACGGCAAAAAAGGGTTTGTTGAGCTCTCTCTATAACTAGCCACAAGTTTGATTGACAGCCTAGCCACCCCACCACTAAGCAGTGCAAGCAGGAAGGCCAGCCCCTCACTCTGGTTTGGAGACACACATTTGGAAATCCAAATACAGAAGCTTTTACACATTAGCAGCTACGATTAGCCTTCCCAGGAAGTAGCAATATGTAAGATTTTCATGTCAAGTCATCATTAAATGGCCCCAATCCGTCAAAAGGCATCAACAAAACATGCTCTTTTTGAATAATTATTTATCTGATAACAGTAGTTCAGAGGATGTCCTGCGAAAAAGGTGTTAATTATAGATTAGTTGTTGACAAAACTTTTTTCAGATATTATGGTCCCAGCTGGATTCATTTGCACAGATTTTTTACATACTGCTCCTTTAAGAAAAATGTAATAAATCAGTTAAGCACCTGGCGGATAGTTCCTCAGAGGTGGTTTCCTGATCCTCCTCCCTCTTGAACTCATGTAGGAGGAGCGTCCAGCTGATTTGGACGGGGCATCTACAAGAAGAAATATATGAATTAAAACATTATTTGTGTCAAAATGACCTTGTTGATGGAACCACTACTTACAGGGTGTGTAGTCAGCATCGGATGGGTCGTCTTTGAAGCCTTCTTGTACCGCTGCCTTTTTTACAACTATTTTCTTTGTGATTGTTGGAGGTGTTTTAGAGGGTCTTGATCGGCCAGAGAATGCAGTTTTTGAGTCAATTTGCTGCGAGTCCGACTGTAGCGCGTCCGACTGTAGGGCGTCCGACTGTAGGGCGTCCGACTGTAGGGCGTCCGACTGTAGGGCGTCCGACTGTAGGGCGTCCGACTGTAGGGTGTCCGACTGTAGGGCGTCCGACTGTAGGGCGTCCGACTGTAGGGCGTCCGACTGTAGGGCGTCCGACTGTAGGGCGTCCGACTGTAGGGCGTCCGACTGTAGCGCGTCCGACTGTAGGGCATCCGACTGTAGCGCGTCCGACTGTAGCGCGCCTGGGTGCAGTGTGTCTGACTTTAGCGTGTCTGACTGTAGCACGTCTGACTGTTGCACGTCTGACTGTTGCACGTCTGACTGTTGCGCACAAGGCCGTAGCGCCTCCAACTGTCCGGATTGTAGCGTTTCACTTGATTTAATGTCAGACGGCACTTTGTCCTGAGTAGAATCCGTAGCATCCTCTGAAGGGAACACTTGTGACAGATCAGTTTCCATAGATACGCCTGGTTCTACTTTCAATAATGTATCCCCTGAAACACATAAATACTTGAATTATAATCCCTGAGGAGTTAAAACATTGAAGAGATCTGCCAAACAAACTCACCAAGTTCGTCGACAGTGATGATGGTGGGGCCAGGGTTGGTCATGGTTTGAAAAGCAGAGCAGGCATTTACAATCTCAGGCATCTTCAAAAACTTTGCCACCATCAACACATCAACCACATTATTTATGGCTAGACTCAATTTAGAAGTGTACATGAAGTCCAAGACCAGGCCCAAACCTATGTGAACAAAATGTTTAGATTCAACTCTCAATAAACATACAAAGAAAAGGTACATTTGCACAATTGATCAAGTTTGAAATATCTAATTCGCCTCAGCCCACCTGCTGCATTACTTATGTCCAGATGCACTATATCCTTCTGGTCGACAAAGAGAGTGCGGAAGTAGATACTGCAGGCAGCAAGGACAGCTTTGTGGGCTTTAAAATCTACTCCATCCACAACAAAAGTACAGTCACACAGCAAGCCCTCCTTCCTCTGCAGGTTCAGCTGCTCCAGAACCTTCTCACAGTGCCAAGGGAATTCCATGGTCCTAGAATTTAGACACAATAAAGTAAGACAGGTCCAAAAAGCAATTTCAAAAGGGGAAAACATACATATATTATCTATCATTATTATTATTTTTTATAATCATTATTATTATAACTACAATGGGCAGGCTACGGGTTTGTTTGCAATACTTCAGGCTCTTCAGGGACATAGAAAGAAAACTATTGATGAAGCAAGTATGAGCATAATAGATATTGTTTGTTCTGGCAGTTTGCAGGTTTGACTCTGCCCACATCGATTACAATTCCTCCATCCTTGCAGCTGGTTATCAGGGATTAATTTATCGCCCTGTCCCAGTCCTGCAGGAGCGAGGAGACGGCAGACACAGGAGGAGAGACGGCAGACACAGGAGGAGGCGCAGGAGGAGGCGCAGGAGGAGGCGCAGGAGGAGACCCAGGAGGCCCGCGCACTGTTGTCTCCCCACCTGACCTGCTGTTACTAAACGCCATTTTGTGTCTGACTAAATCCGACATACCTTGTTTCTTGCTCGTTTCCGTTTTGATTAAAAGAGAGAGTCGCAGAAACTTTGTTATTTTGACAGGAGCAAGTCCATCGAGTGTTTCGGTGATCGATCCTGTTTGCTCCGCTCAGCTCAGCGCCATCTTGTTCTCTCTGATCGATTGTTGGGACCAGGCGGTACTGCGGCGCATGCGCACAAGCGGCCCACCGACAATTTGATATTTAACGTCAAAATAAAACTACTCAACCCATTACATTAGCGTCACAACGTCATATGAAGCCGAAGACAGGTTCGTTGAGGAATCTGCATGAATGCTGCCATCTGCAGTCAAAGGTTACAAAGGCAGGACTGCACTGTTTCAGTCAACCAGCTGGGGGCGCTACATGCCAAACTAAATGTATAAAATACTGCTCCTGCAGGGCCATGGATCTATTATAATAACGTGCAGGGTCAACTGAGGCCGACCCAAAGGACCAAACCACTAACTGCATTGAGAGGAATGTAATAAATTAAGATGAACGCTAAAGAGATTCTTTATTCATCCCACAGTGTTGTTAAGTTAATTAACAGTTGGAATGAGGAGCACACAAGATCGGTGAGTATATAGTAGTGATGGGTTGATGAAGCTTCATGGAGAGTTGAACCTTTTCATCCATTGGTTTGAGAAAAGGTTCATTTCTTAAAGCTTCATATGCTCACAATCCCCCTGGTGGTCAAAATCTGTATTGACATTTGAACTGTTTGTGAGGCTCTGGGTGCATAGAATTCATACTGGCAAATGAAATAAACATGTAACTTGATTGTGTATAACTCTTTGATTCATCTGTTTGATTATGATCAATATCAGTAGTGATAACAAATCTATTTTAAATGACAAATTATAATGTACTGATAACTGGTAGAGTTGTCTGCTCTAATACACACACACACACATGATATAGATACAGATTTAATAATTAATGATAGTTTGAAGTTAGTTAGAAGTCAAATTCAATGAAATAAATCCAATAGGACAAAAGACAATTTTGACCCTATCAGTTGTTTAAAACCAATAATTTCTCTGTTTATTGGTTATAAATATATATATATAGATGTATATAGATATATACAATGTTAGCATGTGATACACCTTACATGTTAGCAGCTTGTGGCTTTAACTTTTAATGTGCCCCTACGTTAAAAAGAAGAAACTCGAAAAATCAAACTCTGCAACCTTTATTGACAATGCAAAGTCATTTTCATCAAAGTATATTTTATAGAAAATTAGTTTACATTGGATAATTTCCAAAGGCACACCAAACAACAACTCAAGACACACTGGTTCAACCCCTGCTACACTCGTGTAAAAATGACCCGCCACAGTGGGTCTGGGGTCTAAAAGGGTCTATGTGACTATGAGTTTGGAGAAAATCATCCATCCATCCATCCATTTTCTTCCGCTTTATCCGTTGCCGGGTCGCGGGGGCAGCAGTCTAAGCAGAGACGCCCAGACTTCCCTATCCACACACACTTCCTCCAGCTCGTCCGGGGGGACCCCAAGGCGTTCCCAGGCCAGCTGAGAGACATAGTCCCTCCAGCGTGTCCTAGGTCTTCCGCGGGGCCTCCTCCCGGTGGGACGTGCCCGGAACACCTCCCCAGGGAGGCGTCCAGGAGGCATCCGGAACAGATGCCCGAGCCACCTCAACTGGTTCCTCTCGACGTGGAGAAGCAGCGGCTCTACTCCGAGCTCCTCCCGTGTGACTGAGCTCCTCACCCTATCTCTAAGGGAGCGCCCAGCCACTCTGCGGAGGAAGCTCATTTCGACCGCTTGTATCCGCGATCTCGTTCTTTCGGTCATTACCCAAAGCTCATGACCATAGGTGAGGGAGGGAACGAAGATTGACCGGTAAATCGAGAGCTTTGCCTTTCGGCTCAGCTCCCTCTTTACCACAACGGTCCGATACAGCGACCGCATCACTGCGCACGCTGCACCGATCCGCCTGTCAATCTCACGCTCCATTCTTCCCTCACTCGTGAACAAGACCCCGAGATACTTGAACTCCTCCACTTGAGGAAGGATCTCTCCACCCACCTGAAGAGGGCAGGGCACCTTTTTCCAGTCGAGCACCATGGCCTCAGATTTGGAGGTGCTGATTCTCATCCCAGCCGCTTCACACTCGGCTGCAAACCGTCCCAGTGCATGCTGCAGGTCCTGGTTCGTTGAAGCCAACAGGACAACATCGTCCGCAAACAGCAGAGATGAAATTCTGTGGTCCCCGAACCGGACCCCCTCCGACCCCTGGCTGCGCCTAGATATTCTGTCCATAAATACAGTGAACAGAACCGGTGACAAAGGGCAGCCCTGTCGGAGGCCAACATTCACCGGGAACAGGTCTGACTTACTGCCGGCAATGCGAACACAGCTCTGGCTCCGATCATACAGGGATCGGATGGCCCCTCAGCAGAGGACCTCCGACCCCGTACTTCCGGAGAACCCCCCAAAGGACACCCCGGGGAACACAGTCGAACGCCTTCTCCAAATCCACAAAGCACATGTGGACAGGTTGGGCGAACTCCCATGAACCCTCGAGTATCCGATGGAGAGTATAGAGCTGGTCCAGTGTTCCGCGACCGGGACGAAAACCACACTGCTCCTCCTGGATCCGAGATTCGACCATCGGCCGTAGCCTCCTCTCCAGTACCTTGGAGTAGACCTTACCGGGGAGGCTGAGGAGTGTGATCCCACGATAATTGGAACACATAATTGGAGAAAATCAGCTGGAAATAAAAACATTTATGGTAATTTAGAATATGGCAGGTCATGTTGACACTGGTTAGAAACACTGTTAGACTGTGGAGTAACCGCAGATGGAGGTCTTCACTGTGGATCCGCAGGGGAAGCATCAAATTCCAAAGCAAAGTTATTTTTATGCCATCTTCAAATGAAGAAGAAGACATTTTGGAAGAAAATGAAGGAGTAAAATGTTTATTCACACGGCTGCATTATTGTACCACATGTAAAGGATAATGATTAATGAAGAGAATTGTATGACATTGACTTTGAACTGTATCCATGGGAGACAGAATGATGAAGATCAGGACCTTTGCAACAGTGATTACCAACTCAAAAGAAAAACATATATTTAGAAGAAAAGGTCCTCAAAATGAAGCTGAAACCCATGAATATAGTCATTTTTGGAGTTTTTACTTAAAGGCGCAGTAATGAACTGTAGAATTATCATTACGTGCTTCATAACACACTATATATCTTACACTATACACTGAAAAAAGTTAAATCCTGGTAAGAGTTATTTACTAGAAACTAACATTTATGCTCATTTATTTAATGGCATTTTTTGTGGTTTTTTTTGCAGTATTTTACTTATTTTCATATATGTTTTTCTTATTTTTTTCAAAGGGATTCTTTCCAGTAAATGCCATTATCTCTACACTGGACTGTGGAGGCTGGAATGTGACATAGGTCTCAGAGGAACAGCCCTTGGCTGGTTTCAATCCCATCTATGTCAATGTGAATCAGAACTCGTCGCCTTATTCAGTGGAATTTGGTGTGCCGCAGGGATCAATACTCGGACCGATTCTTTTCACACTCTACATGCTGCCGTAACATCATTAAAAAGCATGGAATTAACTTCCACTGCTGCAGATGACACACAGCTTTATCTGTCAATGAAACAAAATCAGACGGATCAGATGAAAAGACTCAGTGCTGCCTCAAAGACCTAAAAACGTGGATGACTCTAAACTTTCTACTTCTTAACCGGAGAAAATAGAAGTGATCCTACTCGGTCCAAAGCGCCTGCGTGACTCCCTCTGACCAGATAATCACTCTTGATAATGTCAGTATTCTTGGAGTTGTTTTTGACGAAGAACTGTCCTTTAAGGCTCATATAAACCAAGCAACTAAAACGGCATATTTCCACTTGTGGAACATCGCTAAAATCAGGAATATCCTAAAAGTGATGCGGAAAAACTGATCCATGTCTTTGTCACCTCAAGGCTCGACTACTGTAACGCTTTACTGGCAGCGTGCCCTAAAGCGTCTTTGAAGAGCTTCCAGCTCGTTCAAAATACAACAGCAAGGATCTTAACAGGCACCAAAAGGAGGGAGCACATAACTCTGATGTTAAAATCACTGGCTTCCTGTGGACTACAGAATAAAGTTTAAAATTATTTTGGCATACAAAGCCATAAATGGCTTCTTCTTATCTACAAGACATGTTAGTGTCATATCAACCAAGCCGAGCACTGTGCTCGCAAAACGGCAGACGTCTGGTGGTCCCTAAGGTCTCAAAAAGCACTGTTGGCGGCAGAGCATTTAGCTCCAAGCTCCTTTACTGTGGAATCAGCTTCATTTATGTTAAGGAAGCAGACACGGTTTCTACATTCAAGGCCAGTCCTGCTTTGAGGATATTTATCAGTCATGTTGGTGTGTGTGGGGGTGGTGGGTGGTTGGTGGGTGGTTGGTAGGGGGTGGTAGGGCCGTGGCGGGGGGTGGTAGGGGCGTGGTGGGGTGGTAGGGGCGTGGTGGGGTGGTAGGGGCGTGGTGGGGTGGTAGGGGCGTGGTGGGGTGGTAGGGGCGTGGTGGGGTGGTAGGGGCGTGGTGGGGTGGTAGGGTCGTGGTGGGGTGGTAGGGGCGTGGTGGGGTGGTAGGGGGGTGGTAGGGGCGTGGTGGGGTGGTAGGGGGGTGGTAGGGGCGTGGTGTGGTGGTAGGGGGGTGGTAGGGGCGTGGTGGGGTGGTAGGGGCGTGGTGGGGGTGGCGGGGGGTGGTGGGGTGGTAGGGCCGTGGTGGGGGTGGCGGGGGGTGGTAGGGGCGTGGTGGGGGTGGTAGGGGGTGGTGGGGGGGACAAACATCCAGTACAAGAAAACATGGAGTAGCGAGTGAAGTTTAAATCTTGATCTCCGTGCGGTAGGTCTGCGTGTGTTCGTGTTTGGCGGCTTGTCTTCGGGCCCTCACTGTCAGCGTCCCCTCGGCGCCCAGTGATGATGTCACAGAGGTGGGGTCCACGTCCTCAGGGAGCTGGCACTTGTGGGTGAATGTGTTCATGACCGAGCCGTCCTGGGCCAGCTGTCGCCATGGAGGAGCAGAGAGAAGATCAGAGTTCAGAGTTTAGACAAAGTTGGAGGGATTTGGTCGGGGAAAGGTGAGGAGTACATACACTGAAAAAGTAAAATCTTGAAAGGTTTATTTACTAAAAATAACATAAATTATGCTTCGTTTTAATCCTTCATTTTCAAGATTATTTGACTGGTTTTAAGATAATACTTCTTAATCTTATTAGAGAAAAAATCTGAGCAGTGAGGTTTGTTTTTTAGTATTTTTGTCCTATTTCCAGACAATGTTTTGTGTTTAGGTAAAATAAGTCTGTGATGCTATATTTTGGGAAAACATTTCATAAATTTTTTTTAATAAGAAATAAGTAAATCATTCTTGAAATGTATGGTTTTAAACTAGAATCAAGTAATTTCGGGCTAGTATTATTTTCTTATTTTCAGAAATCTTGTCAGGTCATTTTCTCTTTTATTGGCAGATAGTTTTTCTTATTTTAAGCAGTATTTTACTTATTTTTATGCATTTTTCATCAAGGGATTTGTTTCCTGCTCCCCCAGCAGACTGCATAGGGCGCCCCCTGCTGGAGAAGTATGGTAACTTGAGCACTATCCTCTCCTCCTTCCTACTTTATCTGTTTAGCATTATTAGGATTTTGACTGTAGTTTGTTCATTGCTATTCACCCGTTGTCCCATTGTATGTTTCATGGTACGACGACGGGACCTCTGAACCTGGCCTCCTCCATCTACACCTGCGGACTGCCCTGCCCGACCCGCCTGGGACTTCTTCAGTCCTGCACTGGACCACCGGAGCTTAGGTACTGGATCTACAGCCTCAGTCCTCGTTCTACAGTCTGAGAGTCCTGGATCTACAGCCTCAGTCCTCGTTCTACAGTCTGAGAGTCCTGGATCTACAGCCTCAGTCCTCGTTCTACAGTCTGAGAGTCCTGGATCTACTGCCTCAGTCCTCGTTCTACAGTCTGAGAGTCCTGGATCTACAGCCTTAGTCCTGGGTCTACAGTCTGAGAGTCCTGGATCTACAGCCTTAGCCCTGGGTCTACAGTCTGAGTCCTGGATCTACAGCCTCAGTCCTCGTTCTACAGTCCGAGTCCTGGATCTATAGCCTCAGTCCTCGTTCTACAGTCTGAGAGTCCTGGATCTACAGCCTCAGTCCTCGTTCTACAGTCTGAGTCCTGGATCTACAGCCTCAGTCCTCGTTCTACAGTCTGAGAGTCCTGGATCTATAGCCTCAGTCCTCATTCTACAGTCTGAGTCCTGGATCTACAGCCTCAGTCCTTGTTCTACAGTCTGAGTCCTGGATCTCCAGCCTCAGTCCTCGTTCTACAGTCTGAGTCCTGGATCTACAGCTTCAGTCCTCGTTCTACAGTCTGAGTCCTGGATCTACAGCTTCAGTCCTCGTTCTACAGTCTGAGTCCTGGATCTACAGCCTCAGTCCTCGTTCTACAGTCTGAGTCCTGGATCTACAGCCTCAGTCCTTGTTCTACAGTCTGAGTCCTGGATCTCCAGCCTCAGTCCTCGTTCTACAGTCTGAGTCCTGGATCTACAGCTTCAGTCCTCGTTCTACAGTCTGAGTCCTGGATCTACAGCTTCAGTCCTCGTTCTACAGTCTGAGTCCTGGATCTACAGCCCGTCCGTCCGTGTGGAGCAGATCCCTTTCTCAATGTGGATCTGAGGTTTCTCACTTTTTTCCCACTGGATTATAGAGTTTTTCCTCTGATGCAGGAGTCTGTTGGACAGTGTCTAACAAGAAGGACTGTGATGATCCAGGACACTTTAACATTCAACAACATGTATGACATTTATCATCAACATGTGTGTCTTAACTGTTGATTCTCTGATCTGTGTTGGTGATTTCAATGGTTTTGTTAAGTCTCTGAGATGATACTGTTGTGATTTAAGGCTATACAAGAATAGATTGTATTGTATTGTGTTGTATTGTATTGTGTTGTGTACCTTCTCTGCGCGGACCTCGATCTGGTTGTTGGATGTGGTCACAATGATGTCCTCTGGGGAGAAGTCCTGCACGTCCACAGTGAACTGATACGAGTCTCCCAGAGTCTTGATGTTTCCTGCGCCCCCTGCAGGTTTCAGTGTGTATAAGTATAAAATCTCTGTCATGATAATAATAAAGAAGTTTTACATTTGGCAAAATAAGACGCAAGTATAAAGTGCTGTGTATTCTAGTGCAAGCAATATGTAGTTACAGTATATGTTAGCATCTCTACGTGTTTACAGCTGTACTTTAGCAGCAAAATATTGGATTATTAATTTAATGTTTAGGTTGTGTGTTTTCTCTTTGAAGGAAGTTTGTTTTTGTCCGTCAGTCTGTTGGGAAATGACTGACAAAGCCATACAAAAGTACTGGATTATTCATTTAATCATTAAATAAAACAGCCTTGATCTTTCAGGGGGCTTCAGGAAAAGTGGGGTTAAGTGTCTTGCCCATGGACACAACAACAACAGCAGATATCAGTTAGAGTCAGTCTAGACAGAGGCTCTTGTGGTGGAATAGAACCCATGACCTTCAGGATCCAGAGGCCAATGCTCTACCAGCCACTGTGGCCCCGACCCAGAAATGGATGGATAAATACAATAGATCAGCCATTCCCAAACTCAGTAACACCGAGGCCCCCTTAAAAATTTGACGGGTCTGCGTGGCCCCCCCAAAATAATAACCAAGAAGACAACATTAAGAATAGGCTCTTCTGGTTATTTTATTTTGGGGAAATAGCCTCTGCTACAAACATTGTAATACAAAAATGATTACAGTGGATTATTCAAGTCAAATAATGAACACAAATATTTTAATATTACAAACAAAACATTATAAATTTAACATTAAATAATTATATTATTATTATTTTTTTTTTTATGACCTCCCGCGGCCCCCCTGCAGTACCCTCGCGGCCCACCAGGGGGCCGCGGACCCCACTTTGGGAGACACTGCAATAGATCATAAAAAACATTGTGTTTTTGTCTGAAGTTTTTGACTTTGACATCCCTGGTTAATACTAACTGACTAACCTTCAAATCGTCTGAAATGTGTAAATGTGAGACTTTCAGGCATGAGACGAAACTCCAACCTCAGAGTGTGCACGAGAACAAACGATCATGACATTTGTGTAATAACATTATTGTGTAATGACATTGTAATAACAGATGCCACCACAGATTGTAAAGTCCATGCGGTGACCTCAGTGTCTCGCTAATAAAATATCTGACATAATTCAAAGGTGTGTAATTGTGTTTCTGTTGTTCTTGTATCCAGGCAACCCCGTGATCATTCCTCGTGCCCCCGTCATCTCAGGATTAGGAGTGTGAGCTCAGGCGGCTGGCAGCGCACTCTCATTCCAGCCTCTGTCTCTGGGCTGAGCAGCACCTATGGGACCTCTCCGCTGTCTAACTCTGTACGTGTTCGCACAACGTTTATATCTCGGAGACATTTGGAGAGGGTTTGGAATGAGAAGTGGCTCTAAACTCTAAAGAATTCAAAATAAGTGTGAATAACCACCAAACAAGTGAGCATGTGTCCATTAAGACAGTTTTGAAACAGATCTGTGAACATTTATCAGAAGTTTAAGTGTGAACTAAGACCTCCGTGACTTCTGCATGATCTACATCGGAATAACACCTCATCAATGTCTTTTAGAGCAAATTAAATTATGAATAGATCAAATCAATGATAATTTCCCTTTGTACAATCAGAAATAATACCTTTAGTGAAAGTATGGAATGAAAAAGTCAAGTCTAGACTGGATTAAAGCCTCCATTGTCCATTGTGCCTCCTCCAAAACAGAACAGACTTCTTGCACACTGGAGTGATGCCCCAACTGAGTATTAGCATAAGGACATACATGATAATTACAGTCCGGTATGTGTGTGTGTGTGTGTGTGTGTGTCTTCTGCCCTGGCACTCACCGGAGAAGGCGTCATTCCCAGGTCTCATGAAGGAGCCAAAGTCGTCAGTGAACAAACCCCGGTTCTTGTCCATGCCCGGGCCTCCAGGAGCAGCTGAAGATGAGGTCTGATGAAAGGTGCGCCCCGATCTGTACACTGAAGAATTGCCCACACTCATGGAGGAGGAAGAGGCACGTTCTGATGCGTCCCCTTGACTTCTCTGACCCTCAAACTAAAAGCACGTTCAGTATTAGTTTTTGACGCTGTTTATATCCCACGGTAGAGCCACTCACGTGAGCTCATCGGAAAAGGCTAAGGGAGCTATTTTTACGTTCTGGTTGGTGAGATTGTGTTGGGGGCTGGAGTTTGGGAGCAGGCCTCATCAGAGAGATAGTGAGGGAGGGGGCTACAGTTGTCCTTTCTCACACACACCTCAAAATAAACCTCTTCAGATTATCACCGTGGGCCTCTGTACCCTCTCTTTGTTGACTCACTTTGTTCTCTAGGTATTATTCTACATTCTCCTAGTCACTAATGCTCTAGGACTGAAAAAACCTGCACTGTTATTGCCACTGTTTCTCTAATTGCCACGTTTTTATTGTACATAATTATATCCTGCACACACTATATATTTAACCTTTGACATGTTGCACACTTCTGACTTTTTGCACAATCTGAGTGACTCTATCTGCGGCAAATGTGAAGTGTAAATTTCTCGAGTGTGAGATCAGTAAAGTTAGTAAATATGTACGTACTTTCTCAGACCAGAGTCACAAAAGCCGGTTACAATTGTGGGCATTAGTCACTCTCTCCACACAGAGATGGGAGCGGGGCTACTGTGCATGTTTTTAGTGGTGGGGGAAACCGGAGCACCTGGAGGAAACCTACGCAGACACGAGGAGAACATGCTAACTCCACTCAGAAAGGCCCTGTTCCGTCCGGGATTCGAACCCATGGAACTTCTTGCTGAGCCACCGTGCCACCCGGTCTATCTATTATTTTATCTTACGTACAATAAATAGAATAAGTGTTTTCTAAGTGCCATGTCCCAGGGTTTGGTCTCTCCGATTAGGAAAAATACAGCCAGATCGTTCCCATTTTCTGACTTGCTCTACGCTACAAACAACTCACCTTCAACTTTTTGTTTTGAGTCGACTTCTATCATGAGTTCTAATCTCATGAACAGGCTCTGGATCTGTTGGCGAAATGATAATGGGCTTATCTTTGAGGGTAAGAGAAGAGCAGGGTCTGGGATGGAAAGAATGCGAGAACAAAGGTTGGTCTGCCGCTGGTATGTCGCTGGTCTGCCGCTAGTCTGTCGCTGGTATGTCGCTGGTATGTCGCTGGTCTGTCTCTGGTCTGTCGCTGGTCTGCCGCTGGTCTGCCGCTGGTCTGTCGCTGGTATGTCGCTGGTCTGTCTCTGGTCTGTCGCTGGTCTGCCGCTGGTCTGTCGCTGGTCTGTCGCTGGTATGTCGCTGGTCTGTCTCTGGTCTGTCGCTGGTCTGCCGCTGGTCTGCCGCTGGTCTGTCGCTGGTATGTCTCTGGTATGTCGCTGGTCTGTCTCTGGTCTGTCGCTGGTCTGCCGCTGGTCTGCCGCTGGTCTGTCGCTGGTATGTCGCTGGTCTGTCGCTGGTCTGTCGCTGGTATGTCGCTGGTATGTCGCTGGTCTTTCGCTGGTCTGTCGCTGGTCTGTCGCTGGTCTGTCTCTGGTATGTCGCTGGTCTGTCGCTGGTCTGTCGCTGGTCTGTCGCTGGTATGTCGCTGGTCTGTCGCTGGTATGTCGCTGGTCTGTCGCTGGTCTGTCGCTGGTCTGTCTCTGGTCTGTCGCTGGTATGTCGCTGGTCTGCCGCTGGTCTGTCGCTGGTCTGTCGCTGGTCTGTCGCTGGTATGCCGCTGGTCTGTCGCTGGTCTGTCGCTGGTATGTCTCTGGTCTGCCTCTGGTCTGTCTCTGGTATGTCGCTGGTCTGTCGCTGGTCTGTCTCTGGTCTGTCACTGGTATGTCGCTGGTCTGTCTCTGGTATGTCGCTGGTCTGTCGCTGGTCTGTCGCTGGTCTGTCGCTGGTCTGTCTCTGACCTGTCGCTGGTCTGTCTCTGGTATGTCGCTGGTATGTCGCTGGTCTGTCTCTGGTCTGTCGCTGATCTGTCTCTGGTATGTCGCTGGTCTGTCGCTGGTATGTCGCTGGTATGTCTCTGGTCTGCCTCTGGTCTGTCGCTGGTCTGTCGCTGGTCTACCGCTGGTCTGTCGCTGGTATGTCGCTGGTCTGTCTCTGGTCTGTCGCTGGTCTGTCGCTGGTCTGTCGCTGGTATGTCGCTGGTGTGTCTCTGGTCTGTCGCTGGTCTGTCGCTGGTCTGTCGCTGGTATGTCGCTGGTCTGTCTCTGGTCTGTCGCTGGTCTGTCGCTGGTCTGTCTCTGGTCTGTCTCTGGTCTGTTGCTGGTCTGTCGCTGGTCTGTCGCTGGTATGTCGCTGGTCTGTCTCTGGTCTGTTGCTGGTCTGTCGCTGGTCTGTCTCTGGTCTGTCGCTGGTCTGTCTCTGGTCTGTCGCTGGTCTGTTGCTGGTCTGTCGCTGGTATGTCGCTGGTATGTCGCTGGTCTGTCTCTGGTCTGTCGCTGGTCTGTCTCTGGTCTGTCGCTGGTCTGTCTCTGGTCTGTCGCTGGTCTGTCTCTGGTCTGTCTCTGGTCTGTCGCTGGTCTGTCTCTGGTCTGTCGCTGGTCTTATGGTCCCATGGCTTTGTGCTAAGAATACCAGCGGCGGTGTTGTCATTGTTGCACACGCTCTCTTCAAAGGGACTCAGTTTACCCTTCTCTGGACACGGGCGACTGTTCTCAATAACAACTGAAGACTCCACTGAAAAAAACTATATATTGGTCGGATGTAGTTTGTCATAAGAATATTTTACTAGTTTAAAAATAAAAGTCTGAGCAGTGAGTTTTTAAGCTTGGTTTAGTATTTTTCTTATTTTCAGACAAAGTTTCTGGTTTAAAAAAACAATTAAGAAAGTCAATTGGGGCTAGTGTTATTTTATTATTTTCAGATATTTTCTTGTATATTGTCAGATTATTTTTATTATTTTAAGCAGTATTTTACATATTTTTTTTACATAAGTTTTTCTTATTTTTTCCAAAGGATTTTAAAATGATTGTATAATTAGTATTGTCCCAATGAATGACTCAAACGTCTCAACATTAAATCCCAGAGCCCAAACAGACCAAACTATAACTCATTAATCAAAGAGAAATGGGGCAATTATTTATATTTTGGTAAATATAAACCAGTAGTTTATAGACACTGTACAAAAACATACTTTACTGTGTTCTCACCTGTTTTATTTTGAATCATCAGTTATATTCAGTCTTTACTATGAGCTCAATGCCTCAACAGTGTGTGTGTCCGGAGTTTAGTTTCATACAGTGAGAAAAAAATACACATCTTTTTAGCTGTGATATTCAACTGATTCTATTTTGTACAACTTTTGGCTTTTATCTCCCTTTTAAACCCACTTTTGAATGAGTTTTTAACCCCATACTTTTATCCTGCTCTGTTTTGATATGAAATAATTGTATATTTATTGACTTTTTAATGCATTTTGATCTGTGTTTTTTTATATCTTTTGTGAAGCACTTTGAATTGCCTTGTAGACAAATTGTGCTATACAGATAAATGATTAATGGATTAATGTGCCTTTTATCACCGTGAGTAAAATCTGGTTTCTGCAGTGACTCTGGTGGTCTGTGAGTGGTCTCTGAGTGGTCTCTGAGTGGTCTCTGAGTGATCTCTGGTGGTCTCTGGTGGTCTATGAGTGGTCTCTGAGTGGTCTCTGGTGGTCTCTGGTGGTCTCCGAGTGGTCTCTGAGTGGTCTCTGGTGGTCTGTGAGTGGTCTGTGAGTGGTCTCTGAGTGGTCTCTGGTGGTCTCTGGTGGTCTCTGAGTGGTCTCTGGTGGTCTCCGAGTGGTCTCTGAGTGGTCTCTGGTGGTCTGTGAGTGGTCTCTGAGTGGTCTCTGGTGGTCTCTGAGTGGTCTCTGCTGGTTCCTAACCTTGACATTACTCTCTAGAAACAGAATCCTCTTCCGTTCTGCTTCAGCTTCTTCCACAATGCGGTCATCTGTGACTCAGGACTATTTCCGGCTGACTCACCGCTGTCCTGGCACGAGCCTCGAGGAGATTAGTTTTTCAATCACACAAAGAGCAAAGAGCAGATAAGGGAACGACACCTCAATGGATGGAAATATTTATCAAAATGAAACAGAATGAGGGCATTTAGAAGTGATAAGTTGGTAAGGATTGCTCGGGGCGACAGGGGCTCAGTGGGTAAAGCATTGGCCTTTGAGCTTGACCTTCTCCACTGACTCCCACTGATGTCTGCTATTGCTGTGTCTTTGGGCAAGACACTTAACAGCACTTTGCCTTAAGCCCCCGCTGAAAGATCAAGACTGGGTTGTCCTCCTGTGGACCCTGCAGTCACCCTCAGAGCCAGAGAGCTCTGATGGGTCACTGTTATGAGCTGCTCTCTTTGCTTTTAGGGATTCGTCTCCCATGTTGTGGTAAGTTTGCTCACTGCTGTGGGTTCAATCCCCAACGAGATCTACACTTACCCCACCTAGCCCGAAGCGCCAGCTGAAAAGACCAAGGTTTTGTCACAGCTGACGGTGCAGCAGCCATCTTTCTGTGGACCCAGCACCAGCCGGAGGATCAGCGATGGACTGGTGCTGTGAGCATTGAAATTGATTAATAAAGCAGTAGTAAATGAATGAATTAATGGCGGTCCTTAAGATGGAGATGTACCGCCGATTGTGGCCCACTTGAATTTTCTCTTTGATATTGGTAAAGTCCTTCCGTAGGGGTCCGTGCACTCCTCTTCACTACATTTCATTTAATACACCACATTGCTCTGTTTGTGTCTGGGTGAGTCTGTTATTATTAAATCATGAAATAAAATACGGTCCACTGTCTCAGGTCTTAGTTTTAAGACCTAATCCTTTCAATATGTTTTAACCCATTGACTGCCATTGACGTATTTGTCTGAGACTGGTCATTTCTGTCAAACTTCCCTCTTTTCAACTGGGGATAACAGGAGAACAAAACTAGCTAGAAACATTTTTTTGTGTGCTGATGAATCTGGTTTCATATTTCACATAGTCATAGCACACAATATTCTGTGGGTCTTGAGAATCAGCAAAATCATCCAAAAAAGCCTGGCATCAATGAGTTTATAAACATTGAACCAGTCCGGGCCTCGGCTTGTAGCAAACAGTTTTTTTTGGCCTCTGATGTCTTTGACTCAGCCTCTGCCCTAAAACAACAAACTTGCCCTTCGTTTATGATAATGAATTGTCCATGTTAGTCTCTCCATGTGAAGTGCTGAATTCATTGTCGCTCCTTGTGATCCTGAGAAGGTTCCTGCTCTCTCGGTTCTTCAGATAATTGTGTGAGATGAGCACAGAAACCTCCTGGGTCCTGAGTCTGTGACAGAAGCAGCTGCCATGGCAACAGAGTTAACAGCATCCACGGCAGCAGCACAGCTCTGCATATATAGTATTATGCGACCAAATCATTTAACAAGGAAAATACGGCTTTTTGTACAAAGAGGGAACGTTTTACTCTGTGGCGCGAATGACGAGGCTCAAAACACTAAAGTTAGTCATGTGTAGCGCAATTATTCATCTTACTTTGAACTCTGAACCTGCAAACACAAAAGAAAATGTTTGTCTATTCAGTGAATTTCTTTTTAATTCTTTTCATGAACGACTCTGCAAAAAGCGACAAAAAATAAGTTACAAATGGCTAAAAATTCTGCAAAATTTATCTTATTTTGAACACATTCTGACTGAGCCGTAAAACTAAATTTGCAGTAATGTCTCCCTTGGAATGAGAAAATAAAGCAACTGTTTTGTTTCTCAATTGGCTTCTTAATTTATTATTTATTCATTTATTTATAAAGGAACTAGTTTGATGGATTTTATGACATAGTTTTATTGTTTGCAGTTTGAGACTAATCCCAGCTTTACTAAAACTAAAAAAGAACTATCTACACATTTCTGTCAAATAGCAGCTAAATGTTGCATCACAAAAGGTTCCAAACTTGCTGTGGGGGTGTACCCGGAAAGAGAATTACCCAATGCTCTTGTATGGCGCCTTCTTTCCTCTCAAAAACATCTTTACAGCATGGTCCAAAAGTGGCTCCTGGTTCCAGATGTTGTCAATGCCGAGGTTTTATTTTTTTTGGACCAGTCTAGTTTAGCCGCTGTGGACTTTTGAATGCACTTCTTAAATGAATGGGGCTAGTGCAGCTAACAAATGCGCAAATGCAATTTTTTTCAACATTTTCCAGTAGTGGCACATTAGTTTGAACTGCGGAAAAAGACTGTTAATATTTTTCCCAAACCTGAATTATTTTAACACCTTACACCGTTTGCATTTTAAGCCCAGATATAGAGACATGCATTGGAGGCAGACGCATCTCCTCAATATACTGTATGATAGAAATGGTTTATTTCTTAATTCTTTCTTCTTCATAGTTATTTTTTTAGTTGTTGTTGTTGTTGTAATGACCTAAATAAAAAATAACACATAAAAAAAAAGATTGTGGTAAAGGCTGCAGCTGCTGTGTTGAGACAGGCTGAGATCGGTGGCAGTGAAAGAGCGGTAAAGAAATATCCCAGTCCAAATTAAATCTAGGCTTAGAATGGAAATGGGCCTCTTCCAATGTCGTGCAGGCCCTTTTGTACCTGTGGTCATTTTGTTTTTTCCCCCACATGATCTCACTACTCACTGGAGCATTGAGAACACTTGCGGGGCTATTACATGAAGGGCACTCTGTCCTTAAGAAAGTTAATGTAGGTCACCGATCGACCGTGACCACCCATAACTCAACACGCCACAATCCAAACCGCAGCGGCACAAACGAGACGATTCAGTTCTCTGCAAAAGGTAAGTTATTTATGTTATGATATTTTATTTGGATGTTAAATATCTGTGTAAAGCACTGGTTGTTACAGTTTTTCTCAGTGGCTTTGGTGCATTTCTCAGACTTTAAATTCTCAAAACTATGAGTTCAACCTCCACAACATTGAGTCATGTGTGACATCATCGCAGCAGTTTCTCCTTTGAACACTTTACAAATGCTTTTGTTCATGTTTCAGTTACTTTCATACAAATCTCTGCTGTTTTATAACATTATCATTTGCTTCTGTCGTGTCCGTCAGAATGAAACATACGTATCACTTCAGAATAGTCTTTCTAACACATTGTTGAACTAGTTGAACAATTTTGTTTTTGGATGCATTGAAAACACAGAGAGTAAAGTGTCACTATAAATCATGACTAATCCATTTGAATACTGTTCATACTGACTGTTGTTCATACTGACTGTTGTTCATACTGACCGTTGTTCATACTGACTGTTGTTCATACTGACTGTTGTTCAAACTGACTGTTTTTCACACTGACTGTTGTTCATACTGTTGTTCATACTGACTGTTGTTCATACTGTTGTTCATACTGTTGTTCATACTGACCGTTGTTCATACTGTTGTTCATACTGTTGTTCAAACTGACTGTTGTTCATACTGACTGTTGTTCACACTGACTGTTGTTCAAACTGACTGTTTTTCACACTGACTGTTGTTCATACTGTTGTTCATACTGACTGTTGTTCATACTGTTGTTCATACTGTTGTTCATACTGACCGTTGTTCATACTGTTGTTCATACTGTTGTTCAAACTGACTGTTGTTCATACTGACTGTTGTTCACACTGACTGTTGTTCAAACTGACTGTTGTTCATACTGACTGTTGTTCATACTGGCTGTTGTTCATACTGACTGTTGTTCAAACTGACTGTTGTTCACACTGACTGTTGTTCACACTGGCCGTTGTTCATACTGACTGTTGTTCATACTGACTGTTGTTCATACTGACCGTTGTTCATACTGACTGTTGTTCACACTGACTGTTGTTCATACTGACTGTTGTTCACACTGGCCGTTGTTCATACTGACTGTTGTTCATACTGACTGTTGTTCATACTGACCGTTGTTCATACTGACTGTTGTTCATACTGACTGTTGTTCAAACTGACTGTTGTTCACACTGACTGTTGTTCATACTGTTGTTCATACTGACTGTTGTTCATACTGACCGTTGTTCATACTGACCGTTGTTCATACTGACCGTTGTTCAAACTGACTGTTGTTCATACTGACTGTTGTTCATACTGACTGTTGTTCATACTGACCGTTGTTCATACTGACTGTTGTTCATACTGACCGTTGTTCAAACTGACCGTTGTTCATACTGACCGTTGTTCATACTGACTGTTGTTCATACTGACTGTTGTTCATACTGACCGTTGTTCAAACTGACTGTTGTTCATACTGACCGTTGTTCATACTGACTGTTGTGCATACTGACTATTGTTCATACTGACTGTTGTTCATACTGACCCGTTGTTCATACTGACCCGTTGTTCATACTGACCCGTTGTTCATACTAACTGTTGTTCAAACTGACCGTTGTTCATACTGACCGTTGTTCATACTGACCGTTGTTCATACTGACCGTTGTTCATACTGACTGTTATTCAAACTGACTGTTGTTCATACTGACTGTTGTTCAAACTGACTGTTGTTCAAACTGACTGTTGTTCATACTGACTGTTGTTCATACTGGCTGTTGTTCATACTGTTGTTCATACTGACTGTTGTTCACACTGACCGTTGTTCACACTGACCGTTGTTCATACTGACTGTTGTTCATACTGACTGTTGTTCACACTGACTGTTGTTCATACTGACTGTTGTTCATACTGTTGTTCATACTGACTGTTGTTCACACTGACTGTTGTTCATACTGACTGTTGTTCATACTGTTGTTCATACTGACCGTTGTTCATACTGTTGTTCATACTGACTGTTGTTCAAACTGACTGTTGTTCATACTGACCGTTGTTCATACTGGCCGTTGTTCATACTGACCGTTGTTCATACTGACTGTTGTTCATACTGACTGTTGTTCATACTGACTGTTGTTCATACTGACTGTTGTTCATACTGACTGTTGTTCATACTGACCGTTGTTCATACTGACTGTTGTTCATACTGACCGTTGTTCAAACTGACCGTTGTTCATACTGACCGTTGTTCATACTGACTGTTGTTCATACTGACTGTTGTTCATACTGACCGTTGTTCAAACTGACTGTTGTTCATACTGACCGTTGTTCATACTGACTGTTGTGCATACTGACTATTGTTCATACTGACTGTTGTTCATACTGACCCGTTGTTCATACTGACCCGTTGTTCATACTGACCCGTTGTTCATACTGACTGTTGTTCAAACTGACCGTTGTTCAAACTGACCGTTGTTCATACTGACCGTTGTTCATACTGACCGTTGTTCATACTGACCGTTGTTCATACTGACCGTTGTTCATACTGACTGTTATTCAAACTGACTGTTGTTCATACTGACTGTTGTTCAAACTGACTGTTGTTCAAACTGACTGTTGTTCATACTGACTGTTGTTCATACTGGCTGTTGTTCATACTGTTGTTCATACTGACTGTTGTTCACACTGACCGTTGTTCACACTGACCGTTGTTCATACTGACTGTTGTTCATACTGACTGTTGTTCACACTGACTGTTGTTCATACTGACTGTTGTTCATACTGTTGTTCATACTGACTGTTGTTCACACTGACTGTTGTTCATACTGACTGTTGTTCATACTGTTGTTCATACTGACCGTTGTTCATACTGTTGTTCATACTGACTGTTGTTCAAACTGACTGTTGTTCATACTGACCGTTGTTCATACTGGCCGTTGTTCATACTGACCGTTGTTCATACTGACTGTTGTTCATACTGACTGTTGTTCATACTGACTGTTGTTCATACTGACTGTTGTTCATACTGACCGTTGTTCATACTGACTGTTGTTCAAACTGACTGTTGTTCACACTGACTGTTGTTCATACTGTTGTTCATACTGACTGTTGTTCATACTGTTGTTCATACTGACCGTTGTTCATACTGACCGTTGTTCATACTGACTGTTGTTCATACTGACTGTTGTTCAAACTGACTGTTGTTCATACTGACTGTTGTTCATACTGACTGTTGTTCATACTGACCGTTGTTCATACTGACCGTTGTTCATACTGACTGTTGTTCATACTGACTGTTGTTCATACTGACTGTTGTTCATACTGACTGTTGTTCATACTGACTGTTGTTCATACTGACTGTTGTTCATACTGACTGTTGTTCAAACTGACTGTTGTTCACACTGACTGTTGTTCATACTGACTGTTGTTCATACTGTTGTTCATACTGACTGTTGTTCAAACTGACTGTTGTTCATACTGACCGTTGTTCATACTGGCCGTTGTTCATACTGACTGTTGTTCATACTGACTGTTGTTCATACTGACTGTTGTTCATACTGGCTGTTGTTCATACTGTTGTTCATACTGACTGTTGTTCACACTGGCCGTTGTTCATACTGACTGTTGTTCATACTGACTGTTGTTCATACTGACTGTTGTTCATACTGACTGTTGTTCATACTGACTGTTGTTCATACTGACTGTTGTTCATACTGACTTTTGTTCATACTGACTGTTGTTCACACTGACTGTTGTTCATACTGACTGTTGTTCATACTGACACTGACAGTTTAATGGACATGAAGACTTGCTTTTGAGGAATTCACTTTTCATTTTGAGAAAGTGACTTTTACAGGTTTTCCAGGAGGTTTGGCAGTTTGCACTAATTGTTCTGAGTAATGCATGAACTGTTGTGCAAATGTGAAGAGTGATGTGAGAAATGCACCAAAGACACTGAGAAAAACTATTCATGTATTTAGTGGTAGGGGAAACTGGAGCACCCGGAGGAAACCTGCACAGACACAAAGAAAACTGTCACCGAATGGAGGAGCCCAGTGTGATGAAGACCCCGAGGAGAGGAGCTGACTGTGGGGACGCTGAGACTGCCCTGCTCCCTCAGACATGGAGGTCCTGCCAAGACCCCACCAGGACCAGAGTCAAAGGTACGACCAAGACCCCACCAGGACCAGAGTCAAAGATACAACCAAGACCCCACCAGGACCACAGTCAAAGGTACGACCAAGACCCCACCAGGACCAGAGTCAAAGGTACGACCATGACCACACCAGGGCCAGAGTCAAAGATACCACCAAGAACCCACCAGGACCACAGTCAAAGGTACGACCAAGACCACACCAGGGCCAGAGTCAAAGGTACGACCAAGACCCCACCAGCACCAGAGTCAAAGGTACAACCAAGACCCCACCAGGACCAGAGTCAAAGGTACGACCAAGACCCCACCAGAACCACAGTCAAATTTACAACCAAGACCCCACCAGGACCAGAGTCAGAGGTACTACCAAGACCCCACCAGGACCATGGTCAAAGGTACAACCAAGACCCCACCAGGGCCAGAGTCAAAGGTATAACCAAGACCCCACCAGGACCATAGTCAAAGGTACAACCAAGACCACACAAGGACCACTATCAAAGGTACAACCAAGACCCCACCAGGACCATAGTCAAAGGTACAACTAAGACCCCACCAGGACCACAGTCAAAGGTAGGACCAAGACCCCACCAGGACCAGAGTCAAAGGTACAACCATAGTCAAAGGTACAACAACAGTTAAAGGTACGACCACAAAACAAGGAATAAAACCAGGATTTCTATCTTTGTGAAAAAGGTGTTGGTTATAGATTTGTTGTTGACAAAACTCTTGTCTATTCAGCTGTAATGGTGCCAGCTGAACTGTTTGATTCTCTGATCTGTTGTTGACGATTTCGACGGTTTTGTAAAGTCCTCTGAGATAAAAACTGTTGAGATTTAGGACGATACGAGAATAAATTGAACAGAATCGAAGAACACTCAGATTGCACACAACAAACAGGGTCTATTATTTGAGATAATAGATCATAAAATAACAAAGATGATGAAATTAAATAAACAAGCTAAAACTTCGGAGCGAAAATTGCACTTAGTTTTTAGGTATTTACAGAAGTATATTTAGTACTTTAGCAGCAGAGAATACGAGCAGAATAAAAAATTCTTGGGTTTCATATGACGTCAGGGCAGTGGCGTGAATAACAAACGTAGGACAGGACGTGACGTATCCTGGCGCTGCAGTCTGCCGGGTTTATACACGGAGATATAGTAGAAGAAGAAGTGGTTTATACACGGAGATATAGTAGAAGAAGAAGTGGTTTATACACGGAGATATAGTAGAAGAAGAAGTGGTTTATACACGGAGATATAGTAGAAGAAGAAGAGGTTTATACACGGAGATATAGTAGAAGAAGAAGTGGTTTATACACGGAGATATAGTAGAAGAAGAAGTGGTTTATACACGGAGATATAGTAGAATAAGAAGTGGTTTTCCACACGGAGATTTAGTAGAAGAAGAAGTGGTTTATACACGGAGATATAGTAGAAGAAGAAGCGCTGTCAAAATGCCATCTTTTTGTGCGGTGAACGTTTGTAGCAACCGCACAAATAGAGAGAAAGACCAGAGTTTGTTCTTGTTCCAACTGTGGTCTCATATAAAGGAGGACACTTTAAAAACATCACTGGAATGAGGCGGGCGAGGTGGATCAAGGCTTTCCCAGATAAGCGCCCCCTGCAGGCCACCCCAATGAAACACAGCAATATCTTCTGTTTTCTTTCCCAAAATGCCCAAAATCAAGACTCTTATGAGAAATATTTGTGAGTACTTCCTTAGAATTGAGTGTCCCAGATTAAGACTGTTCCAACAACCGTACACTGCACAGGAGGAGAGCCTTTGACTCCAAAACAGACTTTACATGGTTTTCAATGGGAGCAAAACTGTCCCATCTCTGCTCATGCGCCCCCTGCAGGCCAGTTTAATGAAACACAAGACTAGTAACAATAGCAGCAGGTGAAGTGACCCGTGAATGACAGAAATATCAGATGAGTGGATGTGTAATAATGTAAGTAAGTAAGTCATGTTTATTTATATAGTGCATTTTACAGACCAAGGTCGCCCAAAGAGCTTTACAATGTTCAGAGTTCAGATATTGTTCCAATCATTCCACACACGGTGATGACGGAAGCTAGTGCAGTAAGGCAAGGCAAGGCAAGGCAAGTTTATTTATATAGCACAATTCATACACAAGGCAATTCAAAGTGCTGAACAAAACCTAACGCAGTAATAATACTCAATAGCTCAATTTCCAGAGATTTCAAAGCTGTAAAAAGGCTTGTTGTTCTTTGGATGAGTGATGGATGGTGTGTGCAGTGTGGCTGCTCAAGCTGAAGTTGTGTATGGAGACCCTGTGTGGACTGGAGTGGTACTGCTTTGCTGCTCTCGGAGTCCTGACCTCTCTCCTCAGTGTCCTCCTGGACCTCAGTGTGAGCAAGGTCATTAACGGTAACAGCACTGGATTTTTATCTTAAACAACCTCATTTCACAGCCTCGAGTGTTGTGTTCAAGGTATCTTTATTATCTCAGAGGAGCAGCAGAAAGACACACACACACACACACACACACACACACACATACATACATACACACACACATACATACATACATACACACACACACACAGATAGACAGATACATAGATAGATAGATGAATGCTTGGATACTGCAGCAACACACAAGGAAACAATTAATACACAATAAAACAGGATCATAATTCGTGGCTTGTGCATTTGTGACCAAACCAGACGGGTTCACCTCGACCCCAGCTACAGCGGACTCAAACTTCATCCATGGGTTATTTCTTTTCTCAAACAATTTATGTATCGATTCACCATCTTCAGTAGTCATACATACAGGTACAGTACCACACATACTGATAATAGGTTATTAAACAGAATATTGTGATTAGTACCTGTTGACCTGTTGAATGTATTGTTTAATGTCTAATGTATTGTTTGTTGTTGCAGCTCACCAGCAGCTCTATGCACATCTGGAAGGCAGTGTCCTCCTCCAGTTTCTATGCTGGACCCTTTACCCAGCATGCCTCTGTGCAGTGGCCTCCTTCCTCTCTCATCACATCTGTCCTTTCTCCACTGGTAAGAAAAGTGAGACCAGGGGTTGAATTATGCTGAAGTAATTACCCACATAACAGCGAGCCTTCTTTACACCAGTGTTTCCCAACCTTTTTGTCGCTGCGGCACATCTTTTGGGTCAAAAACACTTGATTGAAACTGTTGAAATCGCGAACACAGATCAGAGAATCAAACACCACGGCACGGTGGCTGAGTGGATAGCACTCTCGCCTCTCAGCAAGAAGGTCCTGGGTTCGAATCCCGGTCGGACCAGGGCCTTTCTGAGTGGAGTTTGCATGTTCTCCCCGTGTCTGTGTAGGTTTCCTCCGGGTACTCCGGTTTCCCCTACCACTAAAAATATGTCCAATAGTTCTGGCATGCGCCTCCTGTTCGGCGACCCCACTCCCATCTCTGTGTGGAGTGAGAGACTAATGCCCAAAAATTAACAATTGTAAACCGCTTTGAGACTCAGATCTGCAGTAAAAAGGCGGTATATAAATAAAAACTTACTTACTTACTTACTTACCATGTGCTCGGGGGATTCTCGCGGTGCTTCAGACCAAACACGACTAAATTCACGTGCACTAGACAGACATTTTCTCCATAGAACTCAATGTAAACTAAAACAGACCTCAGCTGGCAGAGAACCTGACAGAGAACCTACAGCTTTCACAAACTTTGGAATGTGTGGGGATTTTAGTGTTGTCTCAAATTTGAATGCAACAAACTTAGCTTGTTTTCTTCTAGCTCTTGCTCCGCTCTGATCGGCAGCTCTGATTGGTCAGGATGGCACATGGCCGAGCTTCTCCGTGCACGAGAGCCAGAAACTCCAAAGCATCATGGGAGCTCGTCCAATGTGCAAAACCAGAAGGACCAAGACGATGCACAAATATGGACGAGTTCCGCTAATGCGCTACTGACAAGCCCCAGTGATCCAAGATGGCCGCCAAATTCAGTTCAAATCAATGGCTTGTGCTCAGTAGTGCATGGGACAGACACGGGGACTGAGAGATTAGAGGAACTCGCCCATATTTGGTCATTTCTTTGGTCCTCCCGGTTCTGCGCAGTGGACGAGCTCCCATGATGCTTTGGACCACATACAAGTATGTCTCTGATTAAAATGTAGATTTATAGAAAACTGAAGGATTTACCCGAGAAAAGAGTTCAGGATGACAAGGGACACTAAAATTCCCACAAAATCCTCCTTTATGAAAGCTGTAGGCTCTCTGTCAGGTTCTCTGTCAGGTTCTCTGTCAGGTTCTCTGTCAGCTGAGGTTGAGCTGTTTTAGTTTACATTGAGTTCTATGGGACATTTTTACATTTTGCCCCCTGTGCTCGTTGGTTGGACAGCTATAAGCTAGTATTACCCTATCCAGATATTATTATAGATCCACGGCTACTGAGCACAAGCCACTGATTTGAAAAAGCCGCCATCTTGGATCACCGGGGCTTGGTATTGGTCCACAGGGAGTTGACCAATGTCTATGAATATCCATAAATGTTGTAGAAATGGCACACCACCAGCTGAAACTGACACAAACATTACAACTAAATACTTTGAAAGATGAAAGCAAAGTAATTCTATAAAAGTGGATTTATATAGAGAGAAAAAGAAACAAGAAAACTTATATTTAGTTCATTTTTACTTATTATTTGGATGCCTCTGCTGTATGTGTTCTCAAAGGCTCAGGAATCCCAGAAGTGCGCGCCCTGCTGGCGGGTTTTGAACTGCCGCAGTACCTCTCCCTCAGCAACATGTTCATCAAGAGCCTGGGTCTGGTCTGCACGCTGTCCGCAGGAAGCCCCCTCTTCCTGGGAAAAGTGGTACGTAGTCTAAGGGACAAAACCCAGGACTAAACCAGGACTAAACCAGAACTGAACCAGGACTAAACCAGGACTAAACCAGAACTGAACCAGGACTAAACCAGGACTAAACCAGAACTGAACCAGGACTAAACCAGGACTAAACCAGGACTAAACCAGGACTAAATGTAACGCTAGCTAGTGGCTACGCAAGATCTGACTTTGGCTATTAACGGAATAGCAGTGTAGTGAGCAGAAGAGGGTGGATCGGCAAGGAGCCTGAGGTGCACATAAAGACAACTGATATCTACGTGATAAAGAATTGTATTATAATAGTCCAACAGATGAAATATTATTGCACACAAAAAAAACCCATACACCAGATTGCAGGTGTATGGAAAAAAACAGGTTCCACCACAAAGTCTTTAGGTAAAAGTCCAACAAAAAAATGCTTGCTACTTGCAAGGCTATTTAAGTTCCGCTCGAGGAGGATGAAAAGAAAAGTAATCCACAAAAAGCGTGTAGGAAGCAATAGACAGTTTGTCCTACCGCGTCGTTGTCTAGCTCGCCATTTGTTGAGTCGTGGTGTAGAAAGGCTCAGTTCATTGGGTTAGTCCATCCCATTACAAAAACCTGACCTGAGGCCAAAAACATAAATAAGTAACATTGCATTAAGGCTATACAAGGAGAAGATTGGTATAACATTTTTTGTTATACAGGTTATTCTATTTGTAATACTAATACACATAGTATTAATAGTATAAATAATAATCATGATTTCTCAGAAAAATTAAATGTATGAACACTAGTTCATCAGATCTACCGAAAATAACTCATTAAACAAGGTTGTAGAAGTGCACTAAAATATCTTTCACTAATCATCAATAATTGACATTAAAAATATGAATGATCAGTAATCCTGTTTTACGTCATAATACTCAAGCAGAGTTGATAAATAAAAGTGTTGCGCAACAAACAATAAACACACAGACGCGTCTCATTGGAGCGCACAGTAACTCCATTAATAATATGCTGACTGCCCTTAAGAGCCTGCAAAAGTAAGACAGCATATTGGGACCACAGATCCAGTTAAACATGTCCTAAACTAAAGAGTTGCCTAACAATACGGCTTATTGATAAAAAGGAAAAGAGCGGGTTTACCTGAGTAACTTGGGGCAAACACGACACACCATGCATGGCCCGCTACTTAAAAGAACATGGCGGCTCTATGGGAGAATGGCATCACATTAGCGACTATGCTAAAACGTCTCAAAAACAGTACTTAGCGATCTCTTATAAACAAATGCATTTAGGATTAGGCTTCTTCGGCCATGGCAAAAGACTCACCTAATTATGAAGTGTCAATAATGCGCGATTGGAGAGTTTCAGCAAGTCTACTCTCACATGCCGTCTGTCAATGCTGCAGCCACAACGGAGACGGGAGGGGGGAGGAGATGCGCGCAGCTGATAGTTAAAGAGACGGGCGCTTTTGGGGGAAGTTGGCTTACAAAATAAAAGTCTTTAAGACACCAAAGCCGTTTCAGTTAAGCATGTTAATCATGGTAATGAAATGCGGGTCACAGGTTCCCCCCCTATACTCATGTTCGGCCTCGTACATGGAGATGGCTGGCGGCACAACACTCTGCCTTGGGGAGTGGTTGTGGATCCAGCCTCCTCAATTTGCAAAGCAGACGCAATGACAGTGTTCAATCCTTGGAACAGACTCTGAATACTACGCATTACCGGATTTCCAAGTCTCGAATATTGCAGCCGATCGGGAGGTTGCCGGGTTCGAGTGGGACGTTGGGGTCGTGGTTCAGAGTCTGGACTGGACACGTCGGATACAGAGGGTGACTCTGGCTCACTGGATATACAGGGGGGTACTAGTGCTTGAGGAGAGCCTGACGTAGAGGAGGTTGGTTCCTCTGGCTGCTCCAAAGCATCAGTATCCCTCTCTGGCACTAGCTCAGGTTCCGGATCAACAGGAATTTCAAGTGCACCCTCCAGATCTGACACCACACCAACAGAATCCTTTTCTGGAGTACTTGGGGACAGCTGGCCAGGCTGTATCACTGGTACCGTGACAGGGACTACTGGAGGCAAAGAAACAGGTAAGTCAATCACATGTGTGAATTTCGCAGGAGGGTAGTCGGTATCTGGTAAGTTAGGTAGATACACATCAGAAAGATCATATTCAGTTTCAGATTGTTGAACTTCGGAGGCACGTGGGGTTGTCGGTTTGGTGGACAACACTGGCTGTTTCGGATTGGTTGGCTTGGAAGCTGTTTGGGCGGTTGACAAATAGCCACAAGGCAGCAGTAAATCGCGATGTAGGGTCCTTAGGGGTCGATCTTTTCCCTCTGGTTTGACAGTATATACCGGAAGAGTGCCGGCTCTCTTTTCGACAATATATACGTCTGGTTCCCACTTGTCTGCGATCTTGTGCTTGCCTCGGAGCTTGACGTTCCTAACCAAAACTCTATCCCCCACCGACAGTTCGGAAGTAGTGACTCGCTTATCGAATCTAAGCTTGTTTCTCTTCATAACCTTCTCTGCATCAGCAGACGCAATACGGTAGCTTTCTTCGAGATGGGACTTCAGCTTTTCAACATACTGTGAATGGGAAGTAAACTGGTTCCCAGACACTGTGAGGCCAAAGGCCAAGTCAACAGGCAAGCGTGCCTGTCGGCCGAACATTAGTTCATAAGGGGAGTAGCCAGTAACATCATGGCGGGTGCAATTGTAAGCATGCACCAGAGGCTTAACAAAGTCTCGCCAATGAACTTTTTCCTGATCCTGCAGGGTGCCCAACATGTTCAGGAGCGTGCGATTAAATCTCTCCACGGGATTGCCACGGGGGTGGTAAGGAGTGGTTCTACTCTTGTGGATTCCCATTATCTGACAGAGCTCTTTGATGGTATGTGATTCAAAGTCTGGCCCTTGGTCGCTATGGAGCCTTTCCGGTATTCCATAGTGGACCAGGAAGTTGTCCCACAGGGCTTTAGCTACTGTCTTCGCTCTCTGATTGGGAGTTGGGACCGCCACAGCGTACTTGGTGAAATGGTCAGTGATGACAAGTACGTCTTTCGTATTGCTCCGATCTGGTTCGATGGAAAGAAAATCCATACAGACAAGCTCGAGCGGTCTCAAGGTTCTGATGTTTACAAGAGGTGCGGCTCTCTCAGGTAATGTCTTTCTCCGCACGCATCTCTCACACGCCTTGATCTTATTGTTGACATCAATGGACATCCGTGGCCAGTAAAAGCGTGATCGAACGAGGTCGAGTGTTCTTTCTGTGCCTAGATGGCCCATTTGATCGTGCAGCTGGAAAAGGACCTCTGATCGACACTCCTCTGGAAGGACGAGTTGGTAGGTGGGCTCACCGTTGACATTCCTTTTTCTGACTAGAATGTCGTTTTGAAGCTCCAGACGTGTCAACTCCCTCATGAGCAGTGGCAGATCTGGGAGTTGTTCCCTCAGAGATGGTGGTGGACTATCTCCTCTTTCCAACTGGACAATGAGGTGCTGAATAATGGGATCTGCCCTCTGTTTGGCCGCAATCTCAGCATTAGAAAAGGAGACCATGACCTGTGAAGAGAACTGCAAATCGTCAACAAAACTGTCTGGCAGACTCTCAACACTAATGGCCAGAGCTTGGACATATGCTGCACTTTGTTGCTTGTCGGGCGTGCTGTACACAAGTTGCCGGTCACATATTGCCTGGACTGATTGCTCATCAATAGAAACACAGGATGGACTGTCTAGATGTTGTTCAGTGAACCTCAGGATCCTCTCTTGCTCCTTTTGGGACAGAGGGTCTTCTGGGAGTTGTCTATGAGGTCGCCGAGAGAGTCCATCTGCGTCAGCATTCAGCCTTCCTGCTCTGTAGACAATCTTGAAGGTGAATGTAGAAAGCGCAGCAAGCCACCTGTAGCTTGTTGCGTCCAGTTTGGCTGTTGTTAGCAGGTATGTGAGCGGATTACTATCGGTAACAACAGTGAAAGTCGAACCGTATAGGTAGTCGCTCAGTTTTTCCGTCACTGCCCACTTCAGGGCCAAAAACTCCAGCTTATGAGCTGAGTATCGGGCTTCACTGCGCGACAGCCCTCTACTGGCAAACGCAACCACTCTGTTGCGTCCTTCATGCTCTTGGTACAACACTGCCCCAAGACCAGTAGAACAAGCATCTGTGTGCAAGATGTAAGGTTTGCTTGGGTCTGCAAACGCAAGGACTGGGGCTATAGTGAGCTTTTGGATTATGGCTTCAAAAGCCTCTTGACAAGCGGACGTCCAGCGTCCCCCAAAGTTCTCTTTTGGGTCAAGATAAGGCTGGGTCTTAACTGCCTGTTTTGCCCTCGTTTGACTGGGAGGATAACCAGAGGTTAACTCATTGAGGGGTCTGACAATCGAGGAGTACCCCTCAACAAACCTCCGGTAATACCCTGCGAAGCCGAGGAATGACCGGAGTTCTTTAAGGTTCCGCGGGATTGGCCAAGATTTTAATGTGGCTATTTTGCTGGGAAGTCCAGAAGACACCATGGACAGCACTAACACGAAAACAGTGACGTCGCCCGGCATGGCGCAGCCGGGGCCCCACCCTGGAGCCAGGCCTGGGGTCGGGGCCCGTATGCGAGCGCCTGGTGGCCGGGCCTTAGCCCACGGGGCCCGGCCGGGCTCAGCCCGAAGGGATGACGTGGGCAGTCCCTCCTGTGGGCCCACCACCTGCAGAGGGGTCCGTGGTGAAGCGGTGCAGAGAGGACTGGGCGGCAGTCGAAGGCGGAGACCTCGGCGACCCAGTCCGCACACACAACATCTGGCTCTTGGGACGTGGAATGTCACCTCACTGGGGGGGAAGGAGCCCGAGCTCGTGGGGGAGGTTGAGCGATACCGACTAGAGATAGTCGGCCTCACCTCCACACACAGCTTGGGCTCTGGAACCCAACTCCTTGAGAGGGGTTGGACGCTCCACTTTTCTGGAGTTTCCCGCGGGGAGAGGCGGCGAGCTGGGGTGGCCATTCTCATTGCCCCCCATCTCAGCCGCCACGTGTTGGAGTTCTCCCCGGTGAATGAGAGGGTCGCGTCCCTCCGCCTCCGGGTGGGGGACAAGTCTCTCATTGTTGTGACGGCCTACGGGCCTAACAGCAGTGCAGAGTACCCGGCCTTCTTGGAGTCCTTGGGAGGGGTACTGGACGGTGCACCGCCCGGGGACTCCGTTATTCTCCTGGGGGACTTCAACGCCCATGTGGGAAACGCCAGTGACACTTGGAGAGGGGTGATCGGGAAGAACGGCCCCCCTGATCTGAACCCGAGCGGTGCTCAGTTGTTGGACTTCTGTGCCAGTCACGGTTTGTCCATCACGAACACCATGTTCGAGCACAAGGGTGTCCACCAGTGCACGTGGCACCAGGACACCCTAGGCCGGAGGTCGATGATCGACTTTGTTGTCGTATCATCTGACCTTCGACCGCGTGTCTCGGACACTCGGGTAAAGAGAGGGGCGGAGCTGTCAACCGATCATCACCTGGTCGTGAGTTGGATCCGCTGGCAGGGGAAGAAGCCGGTCAGACCTGGCAGACCCAAGCGTATAGTGAGGGTCTGCTGGGAACGTCTCGCTGAGCCCCCTGTCAGACGGACTTTCAACTCACACCTCCGGGAGAGTTTCTCCCAGGTCCCGGCGGAGGAGGGGGACATGGAGTCCGAGTGGACCATGTTCTCTGCCTCAATCGCCGATGCGGCGGCTCGTAGCTGTGGTCGCAAGGTCTCTGGTGCTGGTCCCGGCGGCAACCCCCGAACCCGGTGGTGGACACCGGCAGTAAGGGATGCTGTCAGGCTGAAGAAGGAGTCCTATCGAGCCATGATGGTTCGGGGGACTCCTGAGGCAGCTGTCCAGTACCGGCAGGCCAAGCGTGCCGCGGCCCGGGCTGTTGCAGAGGCAAAAACCCGGGACTGGGAGGAGTTCGGAGAGTCCATGGAGCATGACTATCGGTCGGCCTCGAAGAGATTCTGGCAAACCATCCGGCGCCTCAGGAGGGGAAAGCAGTTCTTTGCCAACACCATGTACGGTGCGGGTGGAGAGCTGCTGACCTCGACTGGGGATATTGTCGGGCGGTGGAAGGAATACTTTGAGGTTCTCCTCAATCCCCCCGTCACGTCCTCTGTTACAGAGGCAGAGGCTGAGGATGTTGGGGCGGGTACATCCATCTCCCTGGCTGAGGTCACCAAGGTGGTTGGTAGCCTCCATGGTGGCAAGGCTCCGGGTGTGGATGAGATCCGCCCTGATTATCTAAAGTCTCTGGATGTTGTAGGACTGTCTTGGCTGACACGTCTCTGCAACATCGCGTGGCGATCGGGGGCAGTGCCAATGGAGTGGCAGACCGGGGTGGTGGTCCCTCTCTACAAGAAGGGGGACCGGAGGGTGTGTTCCAATTATCGTGGGATCACACTCCTCAGCCTCCCCGGTAAGGTCTACTCCAAGGTACTGGAGAGGAGGTTACGGCCGATGGTCGAATCTCGGATCCAGGAGGAGCAGTGTGGTTTTCGTCCCGGTCGCGGAACACTGGACCAGCTCTATACTCTCCATCGGATACTCGAGGGTTCATGGGAGTTCGCCCAACCTATCCACATGTGCTTTGTGGATTTGGAGAAGGCGTTCGACTGTGTTCCCCGGGGTGTCCTTTGGGGGGTTCTCCGGGAGTACGGGGTCGGGGGTCCTCTGCTGAGGGCCATCCGATCCCTGTATGACCGGAGCCAGAGCTGTGTTCGCATTGCCGGCAGTAAGTCAGACCTGTTCCCGGTGAATGTTGGCCTCCGACAGGGCTGCCCTTTGTCACCGGTTCTGTTCACTGTATTTATGGACAGAATATCTAGGCGCAGCCAGGGGTCGGAGGGGGTCTGGTTCGGAGACCACAGGATTTCATCTCTGCTGTTTGCGGACGATGTTGTCCTGTTGGCTCCAACGAACCAGGACCTGCAGCATGCACTGGGACGGTTTGCAGCCGAGTGTGAAGCGGCTGGGATGAGAATCAGCACCTCCAAATCCGAGGCCATGGTGCTCGACCGGAAAAAGGTGCCTTGCCCTCTGCAGGTGGGTGGAGAGGTCCTTCCTCAAGTGGAGGAGTTCAAGTATCTCGGGGTCTTGTTCACGAGTGAGGGAAGAATGGAGCGTGAGATTGACAGGCGGATCGGTGCAGCGTGCGCAGTTATGCGGTCGCTGTATCGGACCGTTGTGGTGAAGAGGGAGCTGAGCCGAAAGGCAAAGCTCTCGATTTACCGGTCAATCTTCGTTCCCTCCCTCACCTATGGTCATGAGCTTTGGGTAATGACCGAAAGAACGAGATCGCGGATACAAGCGGTCGAAATGAGCTTCCTCCGCAGAGTGGCTGGGCGCTCCCTTAGAGATAGGGTGAGGAGCTCAGTCACACGGGAGGAGCTGCTCGGGCATCTGTTCCGGATGCCTCCTGGACGCCTCCCTGGGGAGGTGTTCCGGGCACGTCCCACCGGGAGGAGGCCCCGCGGAAGACCCAGGACACGCTGGAGGGACTATGTCTCTCAGCTGGCCTGGGAACGCCTTGGGGTCCCCCCGGACGAGCTGGAGGAAGTGTGTGTGGATAGGGAAGTCTGGGCGTCTCTGCTTAGACTGCTGCCCCCGCGACCCGGCAACGGATAAAGCGGAAGAAAATGGATGGATGGATGGATATTTTGCTGGGATCCGTTTCTACACCATTACAAGAGACTACATGCCCAAGGTAACGCACAGATGTCTGAAAGAAGACACACTTTTCAACTGACAACTTTAATCCGTACTCCTTCAAACGTTGCAGAACCTTCTTGAGCCTTCGTTCATGCTCTTCGAGTGTCGGAGCAAAGACAATCAGGTCATCGATAAAGACAAGTGCTTCCTTCAAGTTCAAGTCCCCCATGCAACGCTCCATGAGCCTTTGAAAAGTGCTCGGTGCGTTTGTTATGCCTTGTGGCATGCGGTTGAATTCGTAAAACCCAAGTGGGCAGACGAACGCAGTCTTGGCCTTGTCTCCTTCTTCCATCTCTATTTGGTAATATCCGGACTTTAAGTCCAATACCGAAAACCAAGTAGAGCCCGACAAAGCCGCAAAAGTGTCCTCTAGCTTGGGTAGAGCATAAGCGTCCTTGATGGTTTGTGCGTTCAGCTTCCTGTAATCGATGCAGAGCCTCACGGTGCCATTCTTCTTCCTCACAACAACTATTGGGGAAGCGAAAGGTGAGCTTGATTCACGAATGACGCCGGACTCTAGCAGTTCTTTGATATGCTTGCGAACAGCATCTACATCTTGAGGATGGATGGGTCTGGGTCTTTGTTTTAGAGCAGCTGGATCAGACAAGTTGATCTCGTGTTTTACCTTGTCTGTCCGCCCGAAGTCGAGATCATGTTTTGCAAAGACCTCCGGTATGCTGTCGAGCACGGCAATTACACGAAGCTTCCACTCAGGTGATAAGGGTGAGTCACCAAAGTTGTATGGAAGCTGTGGAGGCTCTGCAGAATCTGGAAGCTGAGGTACACTTTGCTCTTTATTGAAAACTGAATGGATGGCACTTATTTCAGCGATGGGTGCTCTAGCAGGGAGTACAATGTCATGGTCTGACTCATTCGTGGCTACCACTGGCAACCGGGCAGGTTGGACAGGGGGTAAATCAATAAGGCAGGACTGCACAATCAGACCACCTGGCAGAGAGAACGAGGCTGGATGTTGGATAAGAACCTCTCTCTCGCCTTGCAGAAAAAGAGAAACTCCCATTGTGTCCAACACAAGGGTTTTCCCTGCCGAGATTGTCATGGGGACAGAGGACTGCAACCTTAATACCCCGTGGTGGTCATCAGTGGTCATATTGTGCCGTATCTCCAGTATTTTTAGTACTGCTTTGTATCCAAAGGGCACTGGATGGAAATGTGCAGTCATCTTACAGTGATTGTCATAGACTGTGTCCAACGTATTCGTTCCGACAAGAACAGGGGGTTGTGAAGATCGTAGGTCAGGAACGACCAACGCAAGAGTGTCAACGTCCATCTCTATTCCGACAAACTCTTCAGGAAATGTCATTCCGATCTCCACATAACCAATGTAAGGCACACTCTGTCCATTGGCGCCCTCTACCTCCAGAAGATTGTTTAAGGGTTTTATTTCATGGTCTGTGAGGTAGGTATTGTAAAATGAATGAGAGACTGTTGTGACTTGGGAACCCGTGTCAAAGAGGCAGTTAAACTTTGTTCCTTTTATTGTGACCTCTCCAGTGCTTCTGGTTCCCACAAGGCCTTTTGGTAACGAAGCCTGAGGAGAAGACTGCTTCGTGTGGGGACAATGGTTGTTGGCAGCTTCCACTTGTCCCTGCGAGGAAGCTGCATTCAGTTTAACGGCTTGCGCCTCTCCCAACACTGCTGCTTGTCTTCGAGTTGCTTTCGTTTAGTTTCCACAAGAGCAGGATTTGGACCATACGTACAATTTGGAGAAATATGACCATCCTGGCCGCATTTGAAACAGAACCAGGGTTTGGGTTTGCTGCTCTGCCTTGGTTTCTGGGTATGATCTGTTGTTGCAGAGTTCTGTGACTTCTTTGACAGCAGAGCGGCCATCTGGCTTTGCAGTTTCTCCATTTGCTTCCTCAAATCCTCGATAGCGCTTGTGTCCAGGGAGTGACCACATGAACAGGCTGTAGTGCTATGAGTTTGGAGATTGGCAGCTCGATGCTTGACTGAAGGAAGGTGTTTCTTCATGAGAGTCTCTTTTGCGTACTGCCGATCTTCCTCTGTTCGAAGCATCAACAGCAAATCAGCAAAGGAGGGTGGTCGGTCTTTTTTTTTGTTCCAGTTGCAACTTGTTGATAACAGCGTTGTCCCAGCAGCCTCTGCAAAATTGTTTAAGCAGGTGTTTGTCTTTATCAGCTGCAAGGATGCCACCTCTCTTTATTACAGCGCTTATGTTCAATTGAAGTCTTTGCAAATATGATGATGGTCTTTCTCCCGGGTCTTGGAAAGTGTTGAGGAACTTTGCGAACAACTCCTCTCCATCCTCGACTGTGGCGTATGCTGAATCCAGAACGTGCAAGAACGCGGCAGGGAGGGAATTTGGTTCCAAATGTCTGATTAGATCTGCCGCAGGGGAAAACAGACTCTCTATTATGCGTCTCGTAATGTGTAAAGGAGCGAGACTTGGATCAGCACTTAAAAGGTCTATTTGCGTTTTCCAAGACTCATAGTCTGCCTCATGAGGGGGTTTTGGGACTTTCCCTGAAAAGGTGCGCAGTCGTAATGGGGATAGCGACTGGGGGTTTACATCATCCCTGCGTACAATATGTTCCACTACGACTCTTTGCACGTCAGGGGGGTTCAAGTCATGGCCAGACAGTGAGATCCTTGGGTTCATAGTTGGGTTACGACGACCCCTGACCGTATATAGCAAGCCTGCACTCTCACCATCTCCGGTCCCGACTCCTTCCTCCTCATCATCATCGTCATCCTCCTCATCATCATCTTCCTCCTCCTCCTCTTCGTCTTCGTTCTCTCCGCCAGCGGCTCCGAGATGAGAGCTAATCTGGTCCATAGCTCCTTTTAAAACAAGCTCGAATGGTCGGCCGCTCTCCCGGGAAAGGCGTCTCAGAACCTGAAGGTAGTCCACGGATTGGGACTGGGGCTCTGGGTTTTCCGTTGTGGCTGCAGCACCCGCATCTGAAATCTGTCTGACAGTGACTTCTATGGTTGCAGCACGCGTAGTATAAGGCAATAACGGTTTTAGTTTGTCTACGCTTACACTGTCAACAAACTCGACGGCCAGGTTTTTGTAGAAGGGACTCTGCCTGTCAGCTACAGTAACGTACCTTTTGATGTCACCGTACCCTTTCAGAGTATCAACAATGTCTTCCTCTACTTGAGTATTTGTTACACCACTGACAGCAACTGTATGAGCAACATTCATACCAATTTTTTCAAAGTAATCCATTTCTCAACTCAACAAAAAAATCCAAGGGAATACACACACACACAATCTAACAGCTGTACAAATATTACATACACTATCAGACTCCTGGCTAGCTCGCCATTTGTAACGCTAGCTAGTGGCTACGCAAGATCTGACTTTGGCTTTAACGGAATAGCAGTGTAGTGAGCAGAAGAGGGTGGATCGGCAAGGAGCCTGAGGTGCACATAAAGACAGCTGATATCTACGTGATAAAGAATTGTATTATAATAGTCCAACAGATGAAATATTATTGCACACAAAAAAAACCCATACACCAGATTGCAGGTGTATGGAAAAAAACAGGTTCCACCACAAAGTCTTTAGGTAAAAGTCCAACAAAAAAATGCTTGCTACTTGCAAGGCTATTTAAGTTCCGCTCGAGGAGGATGAAAAGAAAAGTAATCCACAAAAAGCGTGTAGGAAGCAATAGACAGTTTGTCCTACCGCGTCGTTGTCTAGCTCGCCATTTGTTGAGTCGTGGTGTAGAAAGGCTCAGTTCATTGGGTTAGTCCATCCCATTACAAAAACCTGACCTGAGGCCAAAAACATAAATAAGTAACATTGCATTAAGGCTATACAAGGAGAAGATTGGTATAACATTTTTTGTTATACAGGTTATTCTATTTGTAATACTAATACACATAGTATTAATAGTATAAATAATAATCATGATTTCTCAGAAAAATTAAATGTATGAACACTAGTTCATCAGATCTACCGAAAATAACTCATTAAACAAGGTTGTAGAAGTGCACTAAAATATCTTTCACTAATCATCAATAATTGACATTAAAAATATGAATGATCAGTAATCCTGTTTTACGTCATAATACTCAAGCAGAGTTGATAAATAAAAGTGTTGCGCAACAAACAATAAACACACAGACGCGTCTCATTGGAGCGCACAGTAACTCCATTAATAATATGCTGACTGCCCTTAAGAGCCTGCAAAAGTAAGACAGCATATTGGGACCACAGATCCAGTTAAACATGTCCTAAACTAAAGAGTTGCCTAACAATACGGCTTATTGATAAAAAGGAAAAGAGCGGGTTTACCTGAGTAACTTGGGGCAAACACGACACACCATGCATGGCCCGCTACTTAAAAGAACATGGCGGCTCTATGGGAGAATGGCATCACATTAGCGACTATGCTAAAACGTCTCAAAAACAGTACTTAGCGATCTCTTATAAACAAATGCATTTAGGATTAGGCTTCTTCGGCCATGGCAAAAGACTCACCTAATTATGAAGTGTCAATAATGCGCGATTGGAGAGTTTCAGCAAGTCTACTCTCACATGCCGTCTGTCAATGCTGCAGCCACAACGGAGACGGGAGGGGGGAGGAGATGCGCGCAGCTGATAGTTAAAGAGACGGGCGCTTTTGGGGGAAGTTGGCTTAAAGCCGTTTCAGTTAAGCATGTTAATCATGGTAATGAAATGCGGGTCACATAAACCAGGACTAAACCAGGACTAAACCAGGACTGAACCAGCACTAAACCAGGACTAAACCAGAACTGAACCAGGACTAAACCAGGACTAAACCAGGACTGAACCAGCACTAAACCACGACTAAACCAGGACTGAACCAGGATTGAACTAGGACTAAACCAGGACTATACCAGGACTAAACCAGGACTAAACCAGGATTGAACCAGGACTAAACCAGGAATAAACCAGGACTAAACCAGGAATTAACCAGGAATTAACCAGGACTAAACCAGGACTGAACCAGGACTAAACCAGGACTGAATCTGGACTAACCCAGGACTGAACCAGGACTGATCCAGGACTAAACCAGGACCGAACCAGGACTGAAACAGGACTAAACCAGGACTAAACCAGGATTGAACCAGGACTAAACCAGGAATAAACCAGGAATAAACCAGGACTAAACCAGGAATTAACCAGGAATTAACCAGGACTAAACCAGGACTGAACCAGGACTAAACCAGGACTAAACCAGGACTGAACCAGGACTAAACCAGGACTATACCAGGACTGAACCAGGACTAAACCAGGACTAAACCACGACTAAACCACGACTAAACCAGGACTGAACCAGGATTGAACTAGGACTAAACCAGGACTATACCAGGACTAAACCAGGACTAAACCAGGATTGAACCAGGACTAAACCAGGAATAAACCAGGACTAAACCAGGAATTAACCAGGAATTAACCAGGACTAAACCAGGACTGAACCAGGACTAAACCAGGACTAAACCAGGACTAAACCAGGACTGAACCAGGACTAAACCAGGACTGAACCAGGACTGATCCAGGACTAAACCAGGACTGAACCGGGACTGAACCAGGACTAATCCAGGACTAAACCAGGACTGAACCAGGACTAAACCAGGACTGAACCAGGACTAAACCAGGACTAAACCAGGACTAAACCAGAACTGAACCAGGACTAAACCAGGACTAAACCAGAACTGAACCAGGACTAAACCAGGACTAAACCAGGACTAAACCAGGACTAAACCAGGACTAAACCAGGACTAAACCAAGACTGAACCAGCACTAAACCAGGACTAAACCAGAACTGAACCAGGACTAAACCAGGACTAAACCAGGACTGAACCAGGACTGAACCAGGACTGAACCAGCACTAAACCACGACTAAACCAGGACTGAACCAGGATTGAACTAGGACTAAACCAGGACTATACCAGGACTAAACCAGGACTAAACCAGGATTGAACCAGGACTAAACCAGGAATAAACCAGGACTAAACCAGGAATTAACCAGGAATTAACCAGGACTAAACCAGGACTGAACCAGGACTAAACCAGGACTGAATCTGGACTAACCCAGGACTGAACCAGGACTGATCCAGGACTAAACCAGGACCGAACCAGGACTGAACCAGGACTAAACCAGGACTAAACCAGGATTGAACCAGGACTAAACCAGGAATAAACCAGGAATAAACCAGGACTAAACCAGGAATTAACCAGGAATTAACCAGGACTAAACCAGGACTGAACCAGGACTATACCAGGACTAAACCAGGACTAAACCAGGATTGAACCAGGACTAAACCAGGAATAAACCAGGACTAAACCAGGAATTAACCAGGAATTAACCAGGACTAAACCAGGACTGAACCAGGACTAAACCAGGACTAAACCAGGACTAAACCAGGACTGAACCAGGACTAAACCAGGACTGAACCAGGACTGATCCAGGACTAAACCAGGACTGAACCGGGACTGAACCAGGACTAATCCAGGACTAAACCAGGACTGAACCAGTACTAAACCAGGACTGAACCAGGACTAAACCAGGACTAAACCAGGACTGAACCAGGACTGAACCAGGACTAAACCAGGACTAAACCAGGACTGAACCAGGACTAAACCAGGACTATACCAGGACTGAACCAGGACTAAACCAGGACTAAACCAGGACTAAACCAGGACTGAACCAGGATTGAACTAGGACTAAACCAGGACTATACCAGGACTAAACCAGGACTAAACCAGGATTGAACCAGGACTAAACCAGGAATAAACCAGGACTAAACCAGGAATTAACCAGGAATTAACCAGGACTAAACCAGGACTGAACCAGGACTAAACCAGGACTAAACCAGGACTAAACCAGGACTGAACCAGGACTAAACCAGGACTGAACCAGGACTGATCCAGGACTAAACCAGGACTGAACCAGGACTGAACCAGGACTAATCCAGGACTAAACCAGGACTGAACCAGGACTAAACCAGGACTGAACCAGGACTGAACCAGGACTAAACCAGGACTGAACCAGGACTAAACCAGGACTGAACCAGGACTAAACCAGGACTGAACCAGGACTAAACCAGCACTAAACCAGGATTGAACCAGGACTAAACCAGGAATAAACCAGGAATAAACCAGGACTAAACCAGGAATTAACCAGGAATTAACCAGGACTAAACCAGGACTAAACCAGGACTAAACCAGGACTGAACCAGGACTAAACCAGGACTATACCAGGACTGAACCAGGACTAAACCAGGACTAAACCAGGACTAAACCAGGAATTAACCAGGAATTAACCAGGACTAAACCAGGACTAAACCAGGACTAAACCAAGATAACAATGGGGGACGCGGTGCTTGTGAACGTGCCTCCACGTGCCTCATTCTCCTGTGACTGTAAAGTCGTGCTGCTAACGTGCTCGCCGCCGCAGAAGTACTGTTTACTCTTACCACAAAAAGCAGCTAGCTTGACTCCGTTAGCATGAAAGATGCAGATACTCGATGCTAAACTAGCTGTTAGCTATATGGCCTATGAACATGGCCTCGGTTACTGAAACAATGCTTCTTGTTCTGTTCCTGTCAAATAAACACATAATAATAATATAATAATAATAATAATAATAATCAAAGCCGCAAGCGGCGTCGAACGGCCCTCGCCGCACCGTGCGCACCACCCCGCACCAAGCCGCTCCGCACCATGCCGCCCCGCACCATGCCGCCCCGCGCCGCTCCACAACGCCCCGCACTACGCCGCACCAGACCGTACCACGCAGCACCGCCGTGGGGCCGCCGTGTGATGATTTCTTGCTGTTGCCATAGAAGAACGTTAGTCAAATTGTAATGAATATGATGATTAGAGCTCTTTGGCACCCCATGTAAACTTTGCCTCAATCTGTAGGGGGCGCTAATGGGCTATTTTCAAATATTTCACTTTCAACTGACCTAAACCCTGGAGTTGAACAATGGATTCAAGTTTTGTGAAAATCAGACTTTGCACAAAACGGGAGCAAATAGAATGTTGTGAAAAACGGCTAATAAACACTCACATTTTGCCGCTCCGCTGCTCAAACAACATTTCACTGATCAAAAATCCTTTAGGTCGTTTTGAAGTTACATGTGTTGAGATGATGTGGAGCCATTTTAAGGCAAATCGGTGAAACAGCCGAGGAGGAGTCGCTTTCCAACCGACATGTATGAAAATGATTGCGGATCATTTTTCCATTTTGCAGTGAAATTTATGGGCCTCCTGTTTGTCAGAGGGCGGAGCCATGGTAACATTTCGGTCGTATCTTGACTTGAGGAACATGTGTACCGAATTTCATGGCTCTACGACAAACTTGACCTCTGAAACTCCCATTGGCTGTTGTAGGTGGCGCTGTTCTGGCATTTTTTGAGTCCCATAAAAATAAACACCAAAATATCAAATTTTTCACCAGGTCTGATGTTTGGTCAAAATTTTACAACTTTTCATGCATGTTCAGGGGGTGACATTAAGGCTCAAAGTGCAGAATTTGACATCTCTCGAGCAAAAACAATAGGCCTAATAATAGGCTAATAATAATAATAAAAATTAACTCAGGTAAAAGGGACAGCACTGAAATCATTCTCACACTTCACTAAAGCAAACAAAATAAGCCGTAACATGCAGTTTGTTGAATAATGGCCGAGCATCATGTTCATTTAAGATATTTATCTGAGTGTTTTCTGTGTGACCTGCAGGGCCCCTTCGTGCACGTGTCCACCATGATGGGGTCGTATCTCAGCCGTCTGTGCCGTCTCCTTCAAGGTCAACACAAGGTCAGAATCCATTTGTTTTCTGAATAAATCATTATGGTCCCAGCTGGATTCGTTTGCATATCTGGCAACCTGAGTCAGGGAGAGTGGGAGAGGCTGCAGTACCACTTTTGGCCAGATTTCTACATACTGCTCCTTTAATTTTCCAATAAAAACCATTTGATTCTGCCTTATCTTTCACTACCTTTTCCTCTGTCCGTTTAATAACACCTTAGTCCCATCATTTGTTCCATTATGTTCCAGGCAGATGTTGGGGATCAGATGTTGGTGGTGTCGGCGGCGGTGGGCGTGGCCAGTTGTTTTGGAGCTCCCATCAGTGGTACAGCCCTGACCGCTGTGGTCTAATCTGTTACATATCTGACATGTTCTCTCTCTCTTCTGTTCTTTCATGTCCACTTTGAGCTCTGCACTTCTGTATGCTCCTCAAAACAATCTCCATCTGTCTGCGCCTGGGCTTTCTTCGGCTTTTGTGGTGGTCTCAGGGAGGCCCTTAACATAAAAATACACTGATTGATTAGCAAATGGATTGTAGTGCTGTTATGCTAGCATTTTTCCCTGGACCAGGCATGTCTTTACCAGTGGGGGCGGGTCCCGGCTCAAAAATGACCAAAATGACATGCGCTGAAATGCTTGCAATACCACCCCGGGCCAGTGGGGAAGGACCCGGAATAAGAATCTCTCGAAAACGGCTTTACAGGATGGTCCAAAAGTGGTTCTTGGTCCAAAAGTGGTTCTTGATTCTTGGTCCACAAGTGGCTCTTTGTCCAAAAGTGGTTCTTGGTTCTTGGTCCAAAAGTGGCTCTTGGTCCTAAAGTGGTTCTTGGTCCTAAAGTGGTTCTTGGTCCAAAAGTGGTTCTTGGTCCAAAAGTGGTTCATGGTCCAAAAGTGGTTCTTGGTCCAAAAGTGGTTCTTGGTCCAAAGGTGGTTCTTGGTCCAAAGGTGACTCTTGGTCCAAAAGTGGTTCATGGTCCAAAAGTGGTTCATGGTCCAAAAGTGGTTCTTGGTCCAAAAGTGGTTCTTGGTCCAAAAGTGGCTCTTGGTCCTAAAGTGGTTCTTGGTCCAAAAGTGGTTCTTGGTCCAAAAGTGGTTCATGGTCCAAAAGTGGTTCTTGGTCCAAAAGTGGTTCTTGGTCCAAAAGTGGTTCTTGGTCCAAAAGTGGTTCTTGGTCCAAAGGTGGCTCTTGGTCCAAAAGTGGCTCTTGGTCCAAAAGTGGCTCTTGGTCCAAAAGTGGTTCATGGTCCAAAAGTGGTTCATGGTCCAAAAGTGGTTCATGGTCCAAAAGTGGTTCTTGGTCCAAAAGTGGTTCATGGTCCAAAAGTGGTTCATGGTCCAAAAGTGATTCTTGGTCCAAAAGTGGTTCTTGGTCCAAAAGTGGTTCTTGGTTCTTGGTCCAAAAGTGGCTCTTGGTCCAAAAGTGGTTCTTGGTCCAAAAGTGGCTCTTGGTTCTTGGTCCAAAAGTGGTTCTTGGTCCAAAAGTGGTTGTTGGTCCAAAAGTGGCTCTTGGTCCAAAAGTGGTTCTTGGTCCGTTCCTCATGTGTCAATGCTGAAGCGAGTGCATTTTTTTAGACCAGTCTACTTTAGTCGCTGTGGACTTTGGCGAGACACTTACTATAGGTACTGGTGCCCCGACCCAGAAATGGATTATGGGGAAGAAAGGAAGAAAACAGAATGGATAGATCTTTAAAACTTACCTACATACACTGTTTAAATCATTTACACACACAAACTCAATGCTATTTCCACTGGACACCCCTGCCCTGGACTGTGTGTTGATTGTGTGTTCTCTCTTCAGGTGTGTTGTTCAGCATGGAGGTGGTGTGTTCTCTCCTCACAGGTGTGTTGTTCAGCATGGAGGTGGTGTGTTCTCTCTTCAGGTGTGTTGTTCAGCATGGAGGTGGTGTGTTCTCTCCCCAGGTGTGTTGTTCAGCAAGGAGGTAGTGTGTTCTCTCTTCAGGTGTGTTGTTCAGCATGGAGGTGGTGTATTCTCTCTTCACAGGTGTGTTGTTCAGCATGGAGGTGGTGTGTTCTCTCCTCACAGGTGTGTTGTTCAGCAAGGAGGTAGTGTGTTCTCTCTTCAGGTGTGTTGTTCAGCATGGAGGTGGTGTATTCTCTCTTCACAGGTGTGTTGTTCAGCATGGAGGTAGTGTGTTCTCTCTTCAGGTGTGTTGTTCAGCATGGAGGTGGTGTGTTCTCTCTTCAAGTGTGTTGTTCAGCATGGAGGTGGTGTGTTCTCTCCTCACAGGTGTGTTGTTCAGCATGGAGGTGGTGTGTTCTCTCTTCACAGGTGTGTTGTTCAGCATGGAGGTGGTGTGTTCTCTCCTCACAGGTGTGTTGTTCAGCATGGAGGTGGTGTATTCTCTCTTCACAGGTGTGTTGTTCAGCATGGAGGTGGTGTGTTCTCTCCTCACAGGTGTGTTGTTCAGCATGGAGGTGGTGTGTTCTCTCTTCAGGTGTGTTGTTCAGCATGGAGGTGGTGTGTTCTCTCCTCACAGGTGTGTTGTTCAGCATGGAGGTGGTGTGTTCTCTCCTCACAGGTGTGTTGTTCAGCATGGAGGTGGTGTGTTCTCTATTCAGGTGTGTTGTTCAGCATGGAGGTGGTGTGTTCTCTCTTCACAGGTGTGTTGTTCAGCATGGAGGTGGTGTGTTCTCTCTTCAGTTGTGTTGTTCAGCATGGAGGTGGTGTGTTCTCTCTTCAAGTGTGTTGTTCAGCATGGAGGTGGTGTATTCTCTCTTCACAGGTGTGTTGTTCAGCATGGAGGTGGTGTGTTCTCTCTTCAGGTGTGTTGTTCAGCATGGAGGTGGTGTGTTCTCTCCTCACAGGTGTGTTGTTCAGCATGGAGGTGGTGTGTTCTCTCTTCAGGTGTGTTGTTCAGCATGGAGGTGGTGTGTTCTCTCCTCACAGGTGTGTTGTTCAGCATGGAGGTAGTGTGTTCTCTCTTCAGGTGTGTTGTTCAGCATGGAGGTGGTGTGTTCTCTCCCCAGGTGTGTTGTTCAGCAAGGAGGTAGTGTGTTCTCTCTTCAGGTGTGTTGTTCAGCATGGAGGTGGTGTGTTCTCTCTTCACAGGTGTGTTGTTCAGCATGGAGGTGGTGTGTTCTCTCCTCACAGGTGTGTTGTTCAGCATGGAGGTGGTGTGTTCTCTCTTCAGTTGTGTTGTTCAGCATGGAGGTGGTGTGTTCTCTCTTCAGGTGTGTTGTTCAGCATGGAGGTGGTGTGTTCTCTCTTCAGGTGTGTTGTTCAGCATGGAGGTGGTGTGTTCTCTCTTCACAGGTGTGTTGTTCAGCATGGAGGTGGTGTGTTCTCTCTCTTCAGTTGTGTTGTTCAGCATGGAGGTGGTGTGTTCTCTCTTCAGGTGTGTTGTTCAGCATGGAGGTGGTGTGTTCTCTCTTCAGGTGTGTTGTTCAGCATGGAGGTGGTGTGTTCTCTCCTCACAGGTGTGTTGTTCAGCATGGAGGTGGTGTGTTCTCTCTTCACAGGTGTGTTGTTCAGCATGGAGGTGGTGTGTTCTCTCTTCAGGTGTGTTGTTCAGCATGGAGGTGGTGTGTTCTCTCTTCACAGGTGTGTTGTTCAGCATGGAGGTGGTGTGTTCTCTCTTCACAGGTGTGTTGTTCAGCATGGAGGTGGTGTGTTCTCTCTTCAGGTGTGTTGTTCAGCATGGAGGTGGTGTGTTCTCTCCTCACAGGTGTGTTGTTCAGCATGGAGGTGGTGTATTCTCTCTTCACAGGTGTGTTGTTCAGCATGGAGGTGGTGTGTTCTCTCCTCACAGGTGTGTTGTTCAGCATGGAGGTGGTGTGTTCTCTCTTCAGGTGTGTTGTTCAGCATGGAGGTGGTGTGTTCTCTCCTCACAGGTGTGTTGTTCAGCATGGAGGTGGTGTGTTCTCTCTTCAGGTGTGTTGTTCAGCATGGAGGTGGTGTGTTCTCTCTTCACAGGTGTGTTGTTCAGCATGGAGGTGGTGTGTTCTCTCTTCCCTCTCCGACATTACGTGCCCTGTTTCCTGGCTGCAGCCTGTGGGGCTCTGACCTTTAGGCTGTACTCAGTCTGGAGCGGAGAGGAAGGTATAAACACATCATTATCAACTGTTTTTGATTCCACTGTAGAGGCGGAAAATCTATCTATCTATCTATGTATCTCTGTATCTATCTACTGTATCTATCTATTTATCAAGGGGGCCGGGTCTTGGTAGATTTGCAGTGGTCTGATACTCCTTCCATTTCAATATAATTGCTTGCACAGTGCTCCTTGAGATGTTTAAAGCTTGGGAAATCTTTTTTGTATCCAAATCCGGCTTTAAACTTCTCCACAACAGTATCTCGGACCTGCCTGGTGTGTTCCTTTGTCTTCATGGTTCTCTCTGTGCTTTAAACAGAACCCTGAGACTATCAAAGAGCAGGTGCATTTATACGGAGACTTGATTACACACAGGTGCATTCTATTTATCATCATCAGTCATTTAGGACAACATTGGATCATTCAAAGATCCTCACTGAACTTCTGGACTGAGTTTGCTGCACTGAAAGTAAAGGGGCCGAATAATATTGCACGCCCCACTTTTCAGTTTTTTATTTTTTTTTAAAGTTTAAATTATCCAATAAATCTCGTTCCACTTCACGATTGTGTCCCACTTGTTGTTGATTCATGACAAAAAATTAAAATTTTATATCTTTATGTTTGAAGCCTGAAATGTGGCGAAATGTTGAAAGGTTCAAGGGGGCCGAATACTTTCGCAAAGCTGTATCTACTGTATGTCTATGTGAATCTGCAATGGATTCTTCCTTCTTCTGCTTTTCTAACTTGCAAAATATCTTCTTTTTGTTCGACCGTGTTAAAGCTCTAGAAGTTTTCTTCACTGACAAAAGAATGAAGTTTTACTGATTTTCAAGCTTGATTCACAAAAAATGTTGTTTGTTTGTTTGTTTGTGACCAAAGAGACGCTCCAGACTCTGTTCAAAACTAACTTCTCGACAAAGTTCCCTTTCAACCCGTCGGAAATCCTCCTCTTTGCCTTCTTAGGGTAAGTAAGTAAATATGTAAAGTCTATTTTATCCAGCTCTGATCTTATCTTAAGTATCTTAAGGGCCTTTCTGAGTGGAGTTTGCATGTTCTCCCCGTGTCTGCGTAGGTTTCCTCCGGGTGCTCCGGTTTCCCCTACCACTAAAAATATGTACAATAGGTCTGGCATGTGCCTCCTGTACTGGCAAAAATAACAATTGTAAACCGCTTTGAGACTCCGATGTGCAGTGAAAAGGCGGTATATAAAATAAAGATTACTAAAGATTACTTACATATTCTTTATTTATCGTATTTAATAAGTCACAGTTTTCGTCATAGTTTGGCCCGGGGTAAGACTTATGTGTGAAACTATAGAATATTATTATAAATGTCTGGGCTATTAGGTTTAGCAATAACATTAATTTGCCCAAAAAAGGCGACTTATACTGTGTGTTATTCTCCTTCCTTATTATGCATTTTCGGCAAGTGCGATTTATAACCCGGAAAATACGGAATATACAGTGCATTTTAACAGACCAAGGTCACCAAAAGCACTTTATTATGTTCAGGGTTCAGATGCTGATCCAAGATGGCGGCCAGTTCAGATCAGTGGCTCGTACTCAGTAGTGCATGGGACATACACAGGAACCAAGAGATTAGAGGAACTCGCCCATATTTGGTCATATCTCTGGTCCTCCTGGTTCTGCGCAGTGGACGAGCTCCCATGATGCTTTGCGCCAAATACGCTTGTGTGGCTCTCATGCCTGTGTCAAGAGGGGCTCGGCCAATCAGAGCGGAGCTAGAGCGGGAGACGATCGAGCAGAGTTTTTGGCAGTAAAGTGTGGATTTAAAGAAAACCGGAGGATTTAAGAAGAAAAAAAGTGGAGGACGACAAAAAAAAAATCCTCCTTTGTGAAAGCTGTAGGTTCTCTGTCAGGTTCTCTGTCAGCTGAGGTCGAGCTGTTTTAGTTTACATTGAGTTTTATGGGGAAAATGTCTGTGTAGTCCACGTGATTTTTTCTTATTTTGTAAAGCTCTTTGGTTGACCTTGGTCTGTAAAATGTGCTGTATAAATAAACCTTACTTACTTACTTATTGAGTCTGCAGAACCACGAGAATCCCCCGAGCACATGCAACCTTCAGCTCTAAGCTAGTAACACCCCATCCACATATTATAATTATTAGTTATTATAAGATTATTAGATATTACTGCCATGGGTTTCACCAATATACAGAATCAATGGAACAAACCCGAGCTCTGGTGCTGAGGAGGATGTTCTTTTGAGTTGAAATTATCTTCTTTGTTGGAGGCAGACTTCTCTGTGGAGCCGTGAGCTGCCTGTATCTGTGCCTCCACCGCAGGCTGCTGCACTTCACCAGGACTCAGCCCGTCCTGGTCCGGATGCTAACGACAGAGTGAGGGCTCCTGTCTCCACACTCACCACACACACTCCCTAAGCTTTGGATGAGTCACACAGGCAGACGTCAGAAAAATACAAACATTTACCATGAACAGAGTGTGGGAATAAAGGAGAGACCAGAGAGACTAGAGAGAGACAAGAGAGAGATCAGAGAGAGAGACCAGAGAGAGACCAGAGAGAGACCAGAGAAACTAGAGAGAGGCCAGAGAGAGGCCAGAGAGAGACCAGAGAGAGACCAAAGAGAGAGACCAGAGAGAGACCAGAGAGAGATCAGAGAGAGAGGCCAGAGAGAGACCAGAGAGAGACCAGAGAAACTAGAGAGAGGCCAGAGAGAGGCCAGAGAGAGACCAGAGAGAGACCAAAGAGAGAGACCAGAGAGAGACCAGAGAGAGACCAGAGAGAGATCAGAGAGAGAGGCCAGAGAGAGACCAGAGACCAGAAAGAGGCCATAGAGAGGCCAGAGAGACTAGAGAGATACTTGAGAAAGACCAGAGAGAGACCAGAGAGAGACCAGAAAGAGACACCAGAGGAAGACCAGAGAGAGACCAGAGAGAGACCAGAAAGAGACACCAGACCAGAGACAGACCAGGGAGACACCAGAGAGAGAACAGAGGGACCAGAGAGAGACCAGAGAGAGACCAGAGAGAGAGTGAGAGAGAAGAGATAGGCCAGAGAGAGTCTATAGAGACCAGAGAGAGAGAAAAGAGAGGGACCAGAGAGGGACTAGAGAGAGGCCAAAGAGAGACCAGAGACCAGAAAGAGGCCATAGAGAGGCCAGAGAAAGACCAGAGAGAGACCAGAGAGAGACCAGAGAGAGACCAGAGAGAGACCAGAGAGAGACCAGAGAGAGACCAGAGAGAGACCAGAGAGAGACCAGAGAGAGACCAGAGAGAGACCAGAGCGAGAACAGAGCGAGACCAGGGAGACACCAGAGAGAGGTCTGCTTTGATGAAAATGTGTTTTCACAGGAAAGTGCTGTACTCTGCTGCAGTGGGATTCCTTTTGGCGTGTGTCACCTTTCCTCACTTTGCCGGACGGTTCATGGCCTCAAAGGTACCTCTGAAATCTGTCAGAACAACAACTGTAACAGCAAGATGAGACTCCTCCCCTCAACCACAGCCTAAAGAAGAGACTCCTCCCCCTCAACCACAGCCTAAAGAAGAGACTCCTCCCCCTCAACCACAGCCTAAAGAAGAGACTCCTCCCCCTCAACCACAGCCTAAAGAAGAGACTCCTCCCCCTCAACCACAGCCTAAAGAAGAGACTCCTCCCACTCAACCACAGCCTAAAGAAGAGACTCCTCCCCCTCAACCACAGCCTAAAGACCACTTATGCTGTGCACGTTTCAGACACAATCATGCCCCATGTGCACAGTCTACATCTCCCTCAGAATAGCCTTATGGGGGTCCGTAGGGTCTGTAAAGTCTGTAGGGTCCGTAGAGTCTGTAGGGTCTGTAAAGTCTGTAGGGTCTGTGGGGTCTGTAAAGTCTGTAGGGTCTGTAGGGTCTGTAGGGTCTGTAAAGTCTGTAGGGTCTGTAGGGTCTGAAGGGTCTGAAGGGTCTGTAGGGTCTGTAGGGTCTGTAAAGTCTGTAGGGTCTGAAGGGTCTGAAGGGTCTGTAAAGTCTGTTGGGTCTGTAGGGTCTAAAGGGTCTGTAGGGTCTGTCATACAAGGACTTACTGAACTTCATTAACTCCACAAGTCATTTTATCTAAAAATATATTATATTCAAATATTCACCAGGGATGCACCGATACATGCTCCCTGGTCTCTCTCTGGTCTTTCTCTGGTCTCTCTCTGGTCTCTCTCTCTGGTCTCTCTCTGGTCTCTCTCTCTGGTCTCTCTCTGGTCTTGCTCTGGTCTCCCTCTGGTCTCTCTCTGGTCTCTCTCTCTGGTCTCTCTCTGGTCTCTCTCTGGTCTCTCTCTGGTCTCTCTCTGGTCTTGCTCTGGTCTCCCTCTGGTCTCTCTCTGGTCTTTCTCTCTGGTCTCTCTCTGGTCTTGCTCTGGTCTACCTCTGGTCTCTCTCTGGTCTTGCTCTGGTCTCCCTCTGGTCTCTCTCTGGTCTCTCTCTAGTCTCTCTCTAGTCTTTCTCTGGTCTCTCTCTCTGGTCTCTCTCTAGTCTCTCTCTAGTCTTTCTCTGGTCTCTCTCTGGTCTCTCTCTGGTCTCTCTCTAGTCTCTCTCTAGTCTTTCTCTGGTCTTTCTCTGGTCTCTCTCTCTGGTCTCTCTCTAGTCTTTCTCTGGTCTCTCTCTGGTCTCTCTCTCTGGTCTCTCTCTGGTCTTTCTCTGGTCTCTCTCTGGTCTTTCTCAGGTCTCTCAAAATGACACTGTGTAGTGTCTTTATTCAAACAATACTGAACAATTCAAAAGAAAACACAGATTGACTCATCCTGTGTTATTTGTGTCAAAGATTCCATTTCATTTGTTTTTATGCTGTTGGGAGATGGAAGATGTCCAAACGTCACTAAATCACATTTTCCTCACAGATTTTGGCATTAAATTGCTTTTGTGTCTCTGTGTACACAACAGCACATGGGACACACACAAGAAACACAAATCTCACGTTAATGTAAAGAATGATCTGTTTTGGTCAAAGTTGCTGAGAAAGTGTTTTGGGATTTAACACTTACACATAATAGACTTGGTGGATTCTTTTAAGACAAAATGTGGAGTGAGTTTCTTGCTTTTATTTCACATTAATGCAGCAGTCTGTAAAAATGTGTCCAAAAGTGGTACTGCAGCCTCTCCCACTCTCCCTGACTCAGGTTGCCAGATATGCAGACGAATCCAGCTGGGACCATAACAGCTGAATAGACAAGAGTTTTGTCAACAACAAATCTATAACCAACACCTTTTTCACAAAGATAGAAATCCTGGTTTTATTCCTTGTTTTGTCGTTAATGATTTGAGAATCATAACAAGACCTTTTTTAGTTCTGCGCCACATAGTACTATAACCAGTGGCATTAGCTTGACGCAGTGAGTTCTGGCGCCCGGATAACAGACTTTCTGATTGGTGAAATGGTGGAGGGCAAATATCTCTGAACTACTGTTGTAAGTTAAAGAAGTATTGGAAAAGAGCAGTTTATTATTACAGATCAGGGCCCTTTAATGATGAAAGATTAGGCCCCTTTAATGACGACAGATAAGGGCCCTTTAATGACAACAGATTTGGGCCCTTTAATGATGACAAATTAGGGCCTTTTAATGATGACAGATTAGGGCCCTTTAATGACGACAAATCAGGGCCCTTTAATGACGACAGATTAGGGCCCTTTAATGATGACAGATTAGGGCCCTTTAATGAGGACAGATTAGGGCTCTTTAATGATGACAGATTAAGGCCCTTTAAATTTGACAGATTAAGGCCCTTTAATGATTACAGATTAGGGCCCTTTAATGATGACAGATTAGGGCTCTTTAATGATTACAGATTAGGGCCCTTTAATGACGACAGATTAGGGCCCTTTAATGACGACAGATTAGGGCCCTTTAATTATGACAGATTAGGGCCCTTTAATGATGACAGATTAGGGCCCTTTAATGAGGACAGATTAGGGCCCTTTAATGAGGACAGGTTAGGGCTCTTTAATTATTACAGATTAGGGCCCTTTAATGATGACAGATTAGGGCTCTTTAATGATGACAGATTAGGGCCCTTTAATGATGACAGATTAGGGCCCTTTAATGATGACAGATTAGGGCCCTTTAATGATGACTTGACATGAAAATCTTACACATTTCTACTTTAACTTCTCTTTGTTTTTGGTCAGTGCACAATGAAGCAGCTGATCACGTCTCTTCTGCACGCTGAGTCCTGGCTGTCCCCGTCCCAGAATGCATCAGTGCCGGTGCCAGGGCCTTGTGAGGACTGGACCTCCTCAGAGCTGCCTGTGCTGCTGCCTCTGCTGGTCTTCCTGCTCCTCAAGGTCTGAGTGTGATCCGACTGTGACATCACTCAATCTGCACACACACTCAAAGAACCATGCTTTTGTTTGGCTATTTTATCATTTACTTTTGAAATATCTATTTTTATCAATCTGACAATTAAATCTGGCCTTCAGCAAAGTTTTTATTATTATTTTTTACACCGAAGCGTCCATTGATTTCTTGGTGGAAAGACTGTTTTTGGCTCATTCTTTGCATCTGAGGTTATTTAGGAATAGTATTTTGACTAAATGTGGTCCGTTTAAACCGTATAAATTTGATTTATTTCTGTAAACTTTATTTTTTGCTTGAGCTGAAATTATCAAAATATCATAATTCCCAAACGCAACGAAGCAACAATTATAATGCAAAGAAAAAGATGACATAAAACAATAATTACAACAAATAATAAAAAAATAGAATAAGAAGAGATTGAAAAAACATGGGCGACAGTGGCTCAGTTGGTAGAACCTTGGCCTTTGAGCCTGTAGGTTGTGGGTTCGAGCCCCCCACAAGACTTTCTCCACCGACTCCCTCTAATGCCTGCTGTCGTTGTGTCCTTGGGCAAGACACTTAACCTCTGGGAACACCTGATGCCACAGTAGGGCGGCTGCGGCTGTAAAGTGCCAAACTGTGGAGGGGCCAATGGCACAGACTGGTTGCCTCGCTTCTGTCAGTGTGCCCCAGGGCAGCTGTGGCCACAGTAGTAGTTATCATCTCTGTGTTTGGAGTGACAAAAAAAAATGCTGTTTAAAACCGATTTATTATTATGATGCACCTAATAGTCGTGGGTTCAATCCCCCCACGGCCCATGTCATCTGCTCTCTCTGAAGTCTGCTGTCGTTGTGTCCCTGGGCAAGACACTTAACAGCTGCCCTGGGGCACAACGACAGAAGCGATCGGCCCCTCCCACCACCACCAACCATTCACACACACACCAGACTCATTCTAATGTGGGGGAAGTGTCTTGCCTAAGGACACATAACCCCACTTTGCCCGAAGCCCCCGAGCTCTGATTGCCACCTCCCCAACCCAGAAATTGAATAGTAAAAGGGGATGAAAGAGGTGACTAATGATAAAATGTATATATAGAAAAAAAGATAAAAAGAGAATCCATATGTGTTTGTCAGTTTGTCATTATTCAGATTCCCATTAGCTGCTGAAAAATGCTATTCTTCATGGGGTCTACATACTCACAAATGACACACAAATGAATGTACAATGGATAAAAAGTGTATGTATTTGTGTGTTCAGATGTGGATGCTGCTGCTCGCCTGCACCGTGCCCATACCAGCGGGATACTTCATGCCTGTCTTTATCTACGGTACCACATTTGAAATCTGGGCTAGTTTCTGATGGAGCACAAATAGAGCTGTTTGCTTTTATGCAGGAGCCGTGTTGGGCAGAACCGTCGGAGAGAGTCTGGCTTACGTCACATCAGAGAGAAGCTGGAAGGTCAATCCAGGAGGGTACGCGTTGGCAGGTACATCATCCACTCACAGCATAATATGAGACAAAATGAAAGAAATGGGTGGACGCACTATTCTCGCTGTTGCCGGAGAAAAGGATTCAGATAAATGGTGTTTTTGTCAGTCCACAAAAACAGTGTTTGAACTGGCAAAGGTGAGACGATCCAAGAAGACGAGCTTAGAGACAACATGGTGTCGTCTTCCTGGTGTGTGATGGAATGAGCCATTAGAGGACAATGTAAATCCATGAACAGAGTCTAAGGGTATTTTGGAGCTTTTACCTCGCCTGGAATTGTTTTAATAATATTGGCAATTTTAGAAGTAATCTAGTCTCGCACAGTCAAGCAGTATACTTTGATATTTTCGGTGTAACCTGGGTTTATAAAATGGCAGCGAGTCTGAAGTGTCTCTGAAACAGTTGTTTTGTGTTTTAACAAATGTTATTTTTCTTGCCTTTTTCTGCCGGAGATGTTGCTGCAGTTCAGTGTTCATGGTTTTACACTGGTCCAGACCAGAGCAGAGAGGATTCATGGTTTTACACTGGTCCAGACCAGAGCAAAGAGGATTCATGGTTTTACACTGGTCCAGACCAGAGCAAAGAGGATTCATGGTTTTACACTGGTCCAGACCAGAGCAGAGAGGATTCATGGTTTTACACTGGTCCAGACCAGAGCAGAGAGGATTCATGGTTTTACACTGGTCCAGACCAGAGCAGAGAAAATGATCCAAACCAAGCGGCTCCACCTCTGCTGCTGTGACCTGAAGGACTGTTGTATTATATTACTACTATTGTTAGCTTTTCAGAATGATCAGTTTTATGTAATGCTTGTAATAACAGTCACAAAGACAGACAAAAACCTTTGGCATACCACAAGAAAGTAGTTGAATGTTCCCTTGATTTTTTAAATATACATCCAAAAAAACTCAAACCTGTGTCCAGAAAACAAAAACCTGGTAATGCTTATACTCCCAGCCCGAGCTGCAAAGTATACACAATAGGGTACATAAAGTATCAAAACATTATTAAAAAAATAACCTGGGAAAAATACTTATAGAAACAGTCTTACAAAAAATTATAAAACCCAAAAAACTACTGCGACGAAAAACACAAGACACAAAGCCAAGTGAAAAAAAAAGGTGCCCAAACATAACAGTCACACAGAAATACTATTTTCTGAAAACCAGAAACCTTTTCACGCAGAAAAACAATGAAATCTCTGTCTTTTACCGTTCGCGAGAAATGGTGCCACTTGTAAAACTCATGCGATGTCTGTGCCGTCGTGTGTGACTCACACGACGGCACGGTGTGACTCAATCTGTGCCCATCATTCAGATGAGAATGTGAAACCTGGAGGTGTCAGTGACTCGCTGGTGTCATGGATGTTTCCTCCAGGTGCTGCAGCCGTCTCTGGAGCCTGCACTCACAGCCTGTCCCCCGCCCTCCTGGCCCTGGAGTTAACGGGACAGTTCTCCCACGCTGGGCCCATCTTCATATCCACCCTGTGCTCCAACATGGTGTCCCGGGCAGGAAGGCGGCCATCTTTTTATGACAACCTTTCCATCAGTAAGAGATTGCCTCATCTTCCCTCGCTGAAGAAGGTCTCCCCCAGGTAAAGCTACAGTTAACAGGGTAATTATGTCCTCAAAATGTAGTTAAAGAGCGACTAAACACCTGTGCTCAGCCTGACTCCGCCCACATGAACATTTTCTCTAAAAAGGGCGTTGCACACTCCAACTGACGTCACACACACACCAACTGACGTCACACACACCAAGTGACGTCACACACACACCAACTGACGTCACACACACCAAGTGACGTCACACACACCAAGTGACGTCACACACGCCAACTGATGTCACACACACCAACTGACGTCACACACACCAACTAGCGTCACACACACCAAGTGACGTCACACACACCAAGTGACGTCACACACACCAACTGACGTCACGCACACACCAACTGACGTCACACACACCAAGTGACGTCACACACACCAACTGACGTCACACACACCAAGTGATGTCACACACACCAACTGATGTCACACACACAAACTGACGTCACACACACCAACTAGCGCCACACACACCAAGTGACGTCACACACACCAAGTGACGTCACACACACCAACTAGCGTCACACACACCAAGTGACGTCACACACACCAAGTGACGTCACACACACCAAGTGACGTCACACACACCAAGTGACGTGACACACACCAAGTGACGTCACACACACCAACTGATGTCACACACACCAACTGACGTCACACACACCAACTGACGTCACACACACCAACTGACGTCACGCACAACAAATGACGTCACACACACCAACTGACGTCACACACACCAACTGACGTCAGACACAGACACAGACACAGGTGGACAGAGGTGGACACAGGTGGACAGAGGTGGACCCCCCGGGGCTCAGATGGAGTTCTGAGCATAAGAACAGAGTGTGTAATCTTGGTGTTTATGCTAATATCCTCAGTAGAAAAGCACAGGCAGTTCCTTTGCTTGTATCGCTCAGTCTCATCTCTGAGTGGAAATTGCAGTGGAATGAATAAGTCGTTCTCTCAGCAGCGTTTGAGAGTGGATTTTGAATCTGGGGAAATCAGCCTTTAGAGCTGTCAATGTTTTATTATTCAGTAGAACATTTACATCATCATAATCTGCTCAAAGAAAACATGCGATAGAGCCACAGACAACAGCCGATAACCAGTTTGTACATGAAAGGCCATAATAACAAACACACAGGAGACATTTGTACATTGAGGGAAGATTACCAATGTCCACAAAAGTAAAAAATGTCCATAAATGTCCTTAAATGTCCTGGATCATCCCCATACTGTGGACACCCCTGTCTCAGCTGTAGGAGGATCTTTGTTTACATCCGTGGTGACCAGAAGACAGAGCGGCACACTGTGTATAAGCACTTTAACGCAAGAAGATCAGAGGAGATATAAAGACAAGCTAAAAATAAGTATATGAGACCGAACTGAGCAAATCCAAAGCCCAGATGAGACCTGGGATGACCACAGACTTTGGTCAGACTCACCTCTGGCCCCGATCTGCGAATAATTTATTCTTACTTCATAGAAAACGTAAAGTAGTCCGGCTTTTTTCTGTCGGGGTAAAGTGGTCCACACATTAAAAGCGAGTGGCCCCTTTATGCTGTTACTTACGGTAAACGTCATATGTCAGGTGTCATGTGTTGTGTGTCATGTGTATCGTGTGTTGTGTGTAATGTGTCATGTGTTGTGTATCGTGTGTTGTGTGTAATGTGTCATGTGTTGTGTATCGTGTGTTGTGTGTCAGCCTCGGTCTGGCTCCGGTCGGACAGATGCTGAGGGCTCCGTCAGTGCTGGTCCACAGGGCAGACGGACAGGCCCAGGTCCAGACCGCTGTCAGGTCCAGCTCTCAGGCGCTGGTCCCAGTGGTGGAGTCTGACGGTGAGAGCATCCACGGCACTATCATCCTCTCACACACTCATACCTGCCCAAACAAGGCAAGTTTATATATATAGCGCCATTCATACACAAGGAGACTCAAAGATAGAAACAGCCACTCAAGGAATTAACATCATAAATAATCACAGTACAAGAAAAAGAACATAAAATCCCTCAGTTTTTGCAGAAACAGAACTGTTTTTAACCTGGATTTAAACGTTGTCAGAGAAGAAGCTTGTCTCACATTTTTCAGGAAGATTGCTCCAGATATTAGAAGCGTGAATCTGAAATGCAGCCTCCCCATGTTTAGTCCTGACTCTGGGACCAGCAAGAGGCCAGTCCCTGTGCTCCTCAGAGTCCCAGTTGTAGTTTGTCGGAGAATCCGATAGTAAAATAATCTGTTCTGGTTCAATCCAAATATCAAGAAACTGAAGCCGGAGCAAGAAGAATGTTTAGTAAATGTCATTGAAGCAAAGATCTTGTGGCTCTACTCCCCACGGGCTCCGTTAGTGGCAAAGAAGATGGCTAAAGCTAGGCTACATGCTAAAGCTAGGCTATATACTAAATGCTAACGACTCACTCGGGAGCATTACATACGTCACGGTAAACTCAGATCCAATCATTTCAATCTGCAAAAGGAGTTGGCCCCTCTCACCTGTTATCGGAGTCAATGGAGCAAATCCAGACCTTAGTACAGAATGAAATGAGTACCATGGTGTGGTAAGACCAGGCTTTCTTTATCAATTTCTGGGTCGTGGGTGGCAGTCAGACCTGGACCAGCCCCTCCTGATCCTCCTGCAGCTGCTGAGTCCACAGGAGGCTGCTCTGTCAATGACGTCACAGCCTTGATCTTTCAGCTGGGGCTTCAGGCAAAGTGGGGTTAAGTGTCTTGCCCAATGACACAACGACAGCAGACATCAGTGGGAGTTGGTGGAGAAGGTCTCGCGTGAGGATCAAAGCCACAAAAAAAGGCTCAAAGGCTGATGCTCTACCAACTGAGCCACTGTCACCCCATCAGCACATATAAAAGTCACATTTCTTCATCTCCTGACGGTCTCTCAAAGTCCATGCCTCTTTATGATGTCATTAGAGGCTCCATCAGACGGAAAATGATGACAGAAAGACAGAAAAGAGGAAAATTGTTCTCCATTCTGAAAGACCTCAGCAATTGAGCAGAGTGAAAAGAGCAGAGGAGGAGGATCTGCCTGCTCCGGCCTCAGTCTCTAACATCTCTCATGTCTCTGTTGTTTTGAAGAGTCACTGTGCTTTCTGGGATACGTGCCGCGCCATGAGCTGCAGGAGTTTGTCATTCAAGACCAGGTAAATGTCTATGAAGTTAAAAATACAGGTTGTTTTTTTTTTTTGGAAAGATGAAAATTAGGGACGCACCGATCCAATACCACTCTCTAAACTTTTCTATTTGAGCTGAAATATGTCCCACTAGTAAATACAGAACAACTTTGTATGAGTAAACATTAAACCTCCATCACATTCAGTATTATATAACTATTATTCATTTTCATAAAACCCAATTTTCAATTTTTGGAGAATTTTTTATATTTCACATTTTACAGTCATTCATGGATAGGTGGAGGACAAACAGCCCCTCCACCCTCCCAATTTTAGTTAAAGGAGAAGTATGTAAAATCTGTCCAAAAGTGGTACTGCAGCCTCTCCCACTCTCCCTGACTCAGGTTGCCAGATATGCAGACGAATCCAGCTGGGACCATAACAGCTGAATAGCCAAGAGTTTTGTCAACAACAAATCTATAACCAACACCTTTTTCACAAAGATAGAAATCCTGGTTTTATTCCTTGTTTTGTCGTTAATGATTTGAGAATCAGAACAAGACCTTTTTTAGTTCTGCGCCACATGGTACTTTACCAGTGAGATTAGCGCCTACAGACTTTCTGATTGGTGAAACGGTGGAGGGCGGGACATTGAAATGAAAACAATAACAAGTCATGTGTTGTGTGTTGTGTGTCATGTTTTGTGTGTGTCTGCTCTTATTGGACGAGCACGTATCACCAGAATGATTGACAGTTAGCAGGACCAATAGTCTTGAAGATCCACATGGAAGCAGAATATCCTCATGTATACCTTTGATTAATATCTTTATGAAAATGTGGAAGTATATCTTAAACGTAGAAGCAGCTTCCTGTTTGTGGAAATATGTGACGTTTGTTTTCCTTTTTTCAGAATGTAGATAAATGTGTGGGAGAGGTTTGTCAGATCCAGAGGCCCACAGTCCTGCTGGGGCCCCACAGCTCCGTGCAGCAGGTACACACTTTTACTCACTTATGTAAGTAAGTAAGTAAGTTTTTATTTATATACCGCATTTTCACTGCAGATCTGAGTCTCAAAGCGGTTTACAATTGTTAATTTTTGGGCATTTGTCTCTCACTCCACACAGAGATGGGAGCGGGGTCGCCAGTACAGGAGGCGCATGCCAGAACTATTGGACATATTTTTAGTGGTAGGGGAAACCGGAGTACCCGGAGGAAACCTACGCAGACACGGGGAGAACATGCAAACTCCACTCAGAAAGGCCCTGGTCCGACCGGGATTCGAACCCAGGACCTTCTTGCTGAGAGGCGAGAGTGCTATCCACTCAGCCACCGTGCCGCCCTTATACACACTAATACACACTATACACACTTATACACACTTATACACACTTTACACACTTTTACACACTTTTACACACTTCTACACACTTTTACACACTTTACACACTTATACACACTTATACACACTTATACACACTTTTACACACTTTTACACACTTTTACACACTTATACACACTTTTACACCCTTTTACACCCTTTTACACCCTTATACACACTTTACACATTTATACACACTTCTACACACATTCACACACTTATACACACTTATACACACATTTACACACTTTTACATCCTTATACACACTTTTACTCACTTTACACACTTTACACACTTATACACACATTTACTCACGTTACACACTTTACACACTATACACACTTTACACACTATACACACTTATACACACTTATGCACTGTGATTATTTATGATTTTAATGCTTTCTTATTCTTGTTCAGCACTTTGAGTTGCCTTGTGTATGAATTGTGCTATACAAATAAACTTGCCTTGCATGGCCTTACACACTTATACACACTTTAACACACTATACACACTAGTACACACTTACACACTTTATACACTTTTACATCCTTATACACACTTTTACTCACTTTGCACACTTTTACACACTAATACACTCTTTTGGGGATTTTATTTGGTAATCTCCTTTCTACTTTGCATGATTGCTGATGTGTTGTTCACATTGATTTTATGTTATAATTAGGGATGTACCAAATCCAGGATTTGGGTTCGGATTCGGCCGAATATTGGCTTTTTTGACGGGGTTCGGTTTCTGGCCGAACCTTATAATTTTTCCCCACCGAACCCAAACCCCGCACTTACACTATGCGCGCTGTGGCTGTTGCATTCGTCACGGAAATCAGATTCGTTCGGAAGTGTAAATAAACATGCACTTTAGCGGAGGTTTATATCCTCTTGCTCCCTGTTCCTCTTTGGGTGCGCTGAGGTCTCTTCCTGGTCATGTGATCCCCGCGGACCAATTAGCTCTAGTTATTTGTCGGTGCGAGGGGATGTTATGATTCTTGTTTTCACCTGTAATGCGGTTCTGATGGATCATAAACTAACTGCCTATTCACGAACTTTATGGAGCCGATTACCAGTGCCAGGTACTTGTCATCTGAGCTGCGTATGACCGTAGAAGCAGAGTTGGTGAGTCCATGTTTAGGCAACTAGCCTCTTAGCATCAGTGTTGGGCACGTTACTTTGAAAAAGTAATTAGTTATAGTTACTAGTTACTTCTCCCAAAAAGTAACTGAGTTACTAACGGAGTTACTCCACTATAAAAGTAACTAGTTACTAGTAAAAGTAACTATTGCGTTACTTTTTCGTTTTGTTCTGGAACATAATGTGCATTCGACGTGTGTAGTTTTACCTTTAACCTCAGTGAGTCTGAAATAGTGCCAATATTTCCATCTAGAAAAGTCTGTTTTGCTGCTTAAGTCCTGTTCACTCTTCATCTCTCTCTGTGCTGTAAGCACTAAACACCAACACCCGCCACTGTGAATGTGGAAACACCGGTGAAGCACTGACTTCAGCCCAATCAGATGAACATATATATCATATAAATCAACTGGACCATTTGTTTGGCTACAGCAGAATATGTTTTATGCCCGCATTGTTTGTTCATACAAAACGCAAAACTATGAGTTATGGGTCTTACCTTATAGCTATACCTTATAAATGACCTGCACAGGCCACTTCGGTTCAGACCAGTTCCTTGTTTAAGTCCAGATAATAGTTTGAACGACAGATATGTAGCGTTAATCATCCAATTGGAAATGAGTCCAATGAGTTTTAAAAAGTAAAACAAAACGCGTGTGTCCTCATAAACTCCTCTGTTTTGCTGCAGCCGGGTGCATCCAATTTCTAAAATCAACCGTCTTACATTTCACCTTTCTTTCTTATTATTCCTATAGTCATTAAAAAATTACCCTAAGTGCATTTTAAATTATCTTAAAATGTGTTATATGTATGTTAGCCAAACCTGTTGCTGTCCTTAGCAGATAAACCAGGAGGAGAAAGGAGCCTTTCGATGGAATTGTATGCAGCCGACTTCTGCGCTCACATGCGCTCCCCTGAGGCCTCACGGTGATACAAGCCGTGGTTGAGCGCGATTAAGACCCATATTTGTTTCAAAAACACAATTTATGAGCCATCCTCTCAACTGTAGACATGTGGATTGTAAAGGAAATATGTTTTACATCAGCCAATAATTGCTGAGAGGTTTTCTCATCCTCCCTTCTCTCATGACAACACGTACACAAGTCCTATCACGAAGTAAAAATCAGAATCAGAATCAGAATCAGAATCATTTTTATTGCCAACGTAAGTAACGGGAGGTCACAGACTTGGAAATTGCTTTGGCTCAGTGCAACAGTCAAAAAGAGATAATAAAAATAAGAATAAAAAACACTTCTAAAGAATAAATTTAAATTTAAAATAGAGTTACAGTTACTATTTACAATATACAAGTGCACATGGTGCACACAATGTAAGGTGACAGCAGTACAGTGAAGTAAAGTGACGTATGATGGGCAGTAAAGTGACTTTATAAAGGGCGGGGGGACAGGTTAAGAAGTGTTCAAGAGTCCAACAGCAGAGGGGAAGAAACTGTTCTTGTGGCGGGAGGTTTCTAGTCCTGATGGACCGCAGCCTCCTGCCTGAGGGGAGTGGTTGGAATAGTCCATGTGCAGGGTGAGAGGGGTCGGCTGTGATACGACCAGCCCGGCCTCGAGCTCGGGCGACGTACAGGTCCTGCAGCGATGGAAGGCTGCGGCCGATCACTTCCTCTGCAGAGCGCACAATGCGCTGTAGTCTCTGTTTGTCCCTGACTGTGGCTCCAGCGAACCACACGGTGATGGAGGAGGTGAGGATGGACTCGATGATGGCCGTGTAGAACTGCACCAACATCTGTGCAGGCAGCTTGGCTTTCCTGAGCTGCCGCAGGAAGTACATCCTCTGCTGGGCCTTCTTGATGAGGGAGCTGATGGTCGGCTCCCACTTGAGGTCCTGGGTGATGGTGGTGCCCAGGAAACGGAAGGACTCCACAGAGGTGATGGGGGAGTCCATCACGGAGGGTGGGGGCGGGGGGACAGTGCTCTTCCTGAAGTCCACAATCATCTCCACTGTCTTCTGGGCGTTCAGCTCCAGGTTGTTACCACTGCACCAGGACACCAGCCGGTCCACCTCCCTCCTGTAGGCGGACTCATCGTTGAAGTTGAAAAAGAGAAGTTCATTGTGCTTCTTTAGTAACGCGCAGTAACGGGATGTCGGAAATGATAACGGCGTTATAGTTACAATCAAAGTAATTAGTTAGATTACTCGTTACTGAAAAAAGTAACAACGTTAGTAACGCCGTTACTAGTAACGGCGTTATTCTCATCACTGCTTAGCATTAGCTTCTCTCAACTTGTCTCTGACGAGTTTGGCATATTTCTCAAATGTCCATATACCTGAACCAGTGGAAGCTATTTATGCATGTGTGGTACTTTAGCTCTTATTTCTACATGACATGCACAGTAATATATGTACTTTATCACTGAAGTTTTACACTGCTGTGAACTGAATGTATTTGTGTTTAATGATAAACGGGATTATTATAAATGTTATAATAATAGATTCTGGTCGAGCTAATGTTTAATTTGCAATGCCGATTTGTCTCGTGGTGGTAAGGACCCTAAACAGTACACAACACCGCTGCTGTTAAAACATTTGTGTATAAAACATAAATGGACTGAGGATGGAATAGGATTCAGTATTCGGGTTCGGATTCGGCAGAATCTTAACCAGTGGATTCGGTATTCGGCCGAACCCCAAAAACCTGGATTCGGTACATCCCTAGTTATAATATGTGGAGAGGGTATTAATAGCTTAGAGCTGAAGGACCATGTGCCCCGGGGGACTCTCGCAGTACAGCAGACTAAACCAGACTAAGTTCACCTGGGCTTTTCCCCATAGAACTCAATGTAAACTAAAACGTTTCTGAGTGGAATTTGGTTTCCTCCGGGTACTTCGGTTTCCCCTTCCATTAAAAATATGCACAATGGGTCTGTGCCTCCTGTACTGGCCCCGCTCCCATCTCTGTGTGGAGCGAGAGACTTAGGCTGAGTTTACACGGAGACAATGTGGCAGTAAAACGGTATAGTTGGATGTCGGTTGCTACCAACCGTTCATACGAAGACTGTGTTCCAGGGGGGTGAAAACGTAAGTGTTCAGATCCAGCCTGCAGAGTGGGACAACTCAGAAACGCTGCACAGCGGGGGCTCTCTTTCACACCCGCGAGAGGGGAAAGGTGTGAAATCCCCCTCTGCTCTGACCCCCACCTCCGATCTGCTCCCCGCACGTAAATTTGGACATGCGCAGTAGCGGAGAACAAACATCAACAAAAATGGCGCTGCCCACACAAACTAGCTACGTGGGCTTCCAGCGCGGGACAGAGGATAATTCGACTCCTTCGTTCGTCCAAACGAGACCACGCGAAGCTTTAGGTTCAGTTCCCATTTTCACAGCTGCTGTTAAAAGGCAGAATGATGTTGGTACTTTCTGAGGGTCTGGCACAGGAAGTGAGTACACTGCCGAGAGGGGGGCTGGGCACGGGGCTCGGGGTCGTGTGAGTGTTGTAAAGTTTCTCTGCCCCCTACTGGCCGGGCGCTAGAACTACATCGTTTTTCAACCTCATGTGAACGCTGAGAAATTTGCATTAGGAGCCAGGTCGTTTCTGTTAATAGCCTGGAAACGTCTGCGCAGCGTCTCAGTATAAACAGGGCCTAATGCCCACAATTGTAAACCGCTTTGTGACTCTGGTCTGTGAAAGGCGCTTTATAAATAAACATGACTTACTACTAAATAAGAACATAAGGAATGATTTTTAGCAACATTTTTCTACATCAAAACAGATGCAGATTATGATCCTCTGCGGCTTGTACAAATAGAACATTCAGTATCTTACAAAACTTTAGAGAATGCGGGTTAGACCTCTGAAGGTAAGCAGGGCAGCGCCTGGTTAGTACTGTGATGGGAGACCTCTGGGAACACCAGCCGCAGCCACTGTTGCAGGCTGCGGCTGTAAAGTGCCAAACTGTGGTTGTGTCCTTAGTCAAGACACTTCCCCCACATTAGAATGAGTCTGGTGTGTGTGTGGATGGTTGGTGGTGGTGGGAGGGGCTGATGGCACAGACTGGTTGCCTCGCTTCTGTCAGTGTGCCCCAGGGCAGCTGTGGCTACAGTAGTAGTTTGTCCCCACTGTAAATGAAGTGAAAGAATGATGATGTGAAGAGACTTTGAGGGTCCAGAAAAGCGCTGTATAAAACCAATGAATTATTATTATTAGCATTATTACTAGATCCTACATCCACACAACCTACTTTCCCATGGTCCTGTGGTGTTGCAGATGGTTGGGCTGATGGTGTGTTGTTGCAGGTGTACAGAATCCTGAGTGTGAGCAGAGAACAAACCATATTTGTGACTGAGGGTGAGAAGCTGAGAGGAGCGATCACGTGGCCAGAGGTGAGACTCCAGACATCACTACTGACAAACACAAGTGAAAGAACACAAGTATACACGTATTTTCATTGCACAACAAATCTTGAAGTTTTTGTTTTTGTTTTCCTCTCAGGGAGTTGGTCATATTGATTAACTTTTTAATATAAAAAAAAGTGAGACAGGCTTCTTCTCTGACTATGTTTAAAGCCAGGTTAAAAACAGTTTTGTTTTGCTGCTACAACTGAGAGATTTCATATTTTTATCTTTCTTTTTAACGTACTGTGATTTATTCATGATTTTAATGCTGTCTTGTTTTGTTCAGCACTTACTGTATGTATGACTTGTTTTATACACATAAACTTGCCTTGAGCCTGCAGTAGAATGGGAGTGAACATTGAAATTGGTTCAACAGTCAATACTACATTTTTTCTATTTCAAAAAAAAATGAAAAGATTATTCTGTAACTTATTGAGAACCACAGCCCAAGATCAAATGTTATGTATTTTGTTTATACTGGAACAATTACACAGACGGATTGAACTTCCATCTTATTAATCCCCACAGTTGAAGCAGATGTTGGAGGACTTGGCCAGAGACATCTGAAGAGAGGGACTTAAGATGTCCGTCCAGATCAAAGGTGGGCTGTTCCGAGGCTGATTAGCATGAACTGTAGAACCAGCAGCAGCAGCACGTCCCTGTGAGCAAAACAAACAACACCCTTGTTCCTCTTCATCACAACCCTCTTCATCACAACCCTCTCCTCTGCCGCTAATGACCAGTCTCTGTTTGTGTTATCTAAACTGCACTGATGTGTTACATTTGGATCAATTTTATGAAAAAGATCACGAAAATGTCTATCTATCTATCTGTCTGTGTATCTATTTATCTGTCTGTCTGTCTGTGTATCTATCTATCTATCTATATCTGTCTGTCTGTGTATCTATCTATCTGTCTGTCTATCTGTCTGTCTGTGTATCTATCTATCTATCTATCTATCTATATCTGTCTGTCTGTGTATCTATCTATCTGTCTGTCTATCTGTCTGTCTGTCTGTGTATCTATCTATCTATCTGTCTGTCTGTCTGTGAATCTATCTATCTGTCTGTGTATCTGTCTGTCTGTCTGTGTATCTGTCTGTCTGTGTATCTATCTATCTGTCTGTCTGTCTGTCTGTCTGTCTATGTATCTATCTATCTATCTATCTATCTATCTATCTGTCTGTCTATCTGTGTATCTATCTTTCTCTTAATGACAGTATAGCAGTGAGCTATGAACCTATGTGTGTAGAATACTAAATAATGCCCGCTCTGGTGCCCTCAAGTGGTCCTGTTCCATATGATGAGGAAATTCTCATATTTTTGATACATATTATTCTTTCAGTATGTCAATCAGATGTTTAGTTTTTCCACAATATCATCTCATTATTATTCTCAGATTGTTATTTTAATTTTATTTTTTTATTGTGAAATACTATGCAACAAGCTTCTGTGACAATGCCATTTCCCTTGTGGATTAATAAAGTCTAAGTCAGTTATTTAGCTCCCGAAAGGTCTGTGACTATAGGGTTTTTAAAATACTGTACATTTGCCCTTAACCAAGACTATTTAATGACATTTTCAGTTTATTTCTGCATTAATTACAGCTTGATCTGAATTATTAAAAAGTCCTCTCAGTATGTTTATGTCAATGTATGGTTCAAAAAGCAAAAGTAAATTACTCCATATATTGAGAGCCTATTTTAAATCACTGATATATCTGTGGGTAGGCGTCGGGAAATCTAAATTGACGCAAATGTGTTTTCTGTCAGAGTGTATGTTGTATTGTGCTGAGTCCGTTCCCTGTGGATGTGTGTGATGTGTGAAGCCTCAGCTGCGACAGTAAATTGAAAAAAGCATATGGCTGGTGACAGGTGTAACTGAAGCGACGGGAGCAGGAAATCTGTTCGCGGTAAAAGAGCCAAAGTCTCCATCTGTCCTCGAGGAAAAGTGTTCGTACAACCTGCAAATGGAATCAATTAGACATGATTAAGTCGGTAGGAAATGTTTATGTGTGGTTTTTACACAGGAGCAGTTCAAAACTAGCCTGGTCTTACCATGTGTAAACTCTGGTCCATGATCATTTCCTACATGTACGTCTGGTCTTACCATGTGTAAACTCTGGTCCATGATCATTTCCTACATGTACGTCTGGTCTTACCATGTGTAAACTCTGGTCCATGGTCATCTCCTACATGTACGTCTGGTCTTACCATGTGTAAACTCTGGTCCATGATCATTTCCTACATGTACGTCTGGTCTTACCATGTGTAAACTCTGGTCCATGATCATTTCCTACATGTACGTCTGGTCTTACCATGTGTAAACTCTGGTCCATGGTCATTTCCTACATGTACGTCTGGGTCTGATCCTAGTGGCTGCAGTTTCTTCGGTTGAATCCTCTCCGACCAATCAGAGAGCGGGGGAGGCGGGTGTTGTAGGTCGGTGTCGATGACGTCAAGAGTTTGTGCTGAATTTGCTGGTTGTAGTTTGTCGGAGAATGTGATAGTAAAATAATCTGTTCTGGTTCAATCCAAATATAACGGAAACTGAAGCCGGAGCAAGAGGAATGTTTAGTAAATGTCATTGAGGCAAAGATGTTGTGGCTCTACTCCCCACGGGCTCCGTTAGTGGCAAAGGAGATGGCTGAAACTAGGCTACATGCTTAAGCTAGGCTACATGCTAAAGCTAGGCTAAATGCTAAATGCCGCACTCGGGTGCGTACCGATGTTCCCCGGGTCCGATGTTCCCCCGCCTATAGAAGTGGGGGAACATCGGGACTTCAACAACGAGACTAGTCCCGCTGTTCCCCGCGTGCGCCCTTTGATGTTTGATGTTTCCTCCTCCACGAAAGATGGCATATGATCCGCGCCAACTTTTGTGAGAGAAAAAATACTAACTAGCCTAAGCCTATTTACTTTTCTTTTTCCCTCTCGCTCTTTGTGTGCTCATATTTCAGCTGATCGCAGCTTGAGTCTATGCAGGATATTTTTGGGCATGTTATGGGCATGTTATCTCCCCTTGCTCACTCTCCCATGGGCATCTATATTTGACAAGTCTGACTGAATAAAATGAGGACGATTGAAACTAGAGCTACTACATCTGTTAGCCTATAGTTTTTCCAAATACGTGGTTTTGCTGAGGGCACTGTGCTTTTACGCATAATGGACACGCATATGACGTCGTTTTTGTTGTAAAACTTGAATATGCTCTTTTAGTTTTAGAGATATTAATACATATTATTCTATTCAGAATGCGTGCGTCATTGTGCATTGTTGTCCCGCCTTACGTGTCACTCACAGTTAAAATGTAAATAACCAATTCAAACATAGCATTTTTACAACTTGAGCTTTAAGAAAAAAATGATCAAAGGAATCAGTGTAAAATAAGATCGGAAAAGCTCAATTCATGATTGTTTAATTAGGTTTCCCATTTTTAAATACAATTGGAAACGCTCAGAATTCAAAAATATTGAAAAGTGTATTGGCTCCTACAGTGGGGGGAATAATAATAATAATATAACCCCCTGAGCGTCATCACGTTCCTACGTTGCTTCAAGTCCTGTTTATTGGCTGAACAATTTTGTCCAATATCATATTACACAGCGTGAAGCGAGAACAACCAGCTATTCCTCGTCTTAAAGATTGACAACGCTCTCAAAGCATTCACAACAGAGCAGCCTTTTTCATTTTAATTTTAAGAAAGTTCAGCGTGAACTTTGTGAGGTAGAGGAGCCAGAGGCCCGGGCCCATAGGTCCCAGAGGAGGAGAGCGCGGTCAGGCCAGGCTCGCCTTGCACTGATGAGGTAAACTCTACACTGTAAAAAAAAATCCGTCGATTTTACGGAAAAATTCTGGCAACTTTTGTTACCAGAACATTTCCGTAAAAAATACAGTTGCACTGTAAAGTAAATTACTGAAAATCTATGTAAATACATTTACAGTATTTGAAATCACGGCTAAATCACATAAAAAAATCTGTTAAGTCTACCAAACTTTATTGTTAATTTAACATGACCCTCTTGTATTTAAAAACATTTTTTTTCAGTACGTTTTACATCTATTAAATGTATATTTCGCATTAGAAAATGGTAAAAGTTACTGAATATTATCCTACAAAAAATGATTTTGAAGTGTTCAAACCACGGTTTAAATTGGTTATTTTAAATAAATTATTCAGTATAATATACGTAAACTTTAGTGATACTCTACTGCATGTTTGTGTTTTACTAACCAAGAGACAATGTTAAAGCTACATTTTAAACTTGTAAATAAATTAGCATTATATCATTGTAATTTTAACATACCCTGTCCATTGTGCAAATGATAATATACCTAGACATGCATCCTATATTAAATGCATTTTTAAAGAAGACAAAGTAAAATTCCTTTGAACAATTTATTTACCTGCTGATCACTTTAACATTTCTTGGCAGTTGTGGTTGTAGTTGCAAATTGCACATAGTGAGAACCAATGATAGCATGCAAATATTTTATACCAGTAATTATGGCTGGGTGAATTTAAATGGTACCAGTATAGTATAAAAAAAAAAAAAGGTACTACTGGTATAATACGTATATTTTTAAAAGTATCAAAATCTTGCTAAAGAAAAAAGATTTTTAGATCGTGTCATGACCCCGTTTGGTCCTAAGACGACACTGAAGAAAGCTACTTGGTTATTAAAGCTCAAATAAATGATCGAAAGTAAAAACTATTTTGTCATAAATTAACAATTGTTCTAATCTATGGTACAATTTTAGATAGCACAGGTATTAAAACAAAGTTATTGTTTAAGCACCAGTTAAAACATTTTTAAGGTACCCAGCCCTACCAGTATAAGGTAGACTTTTTTTTCTAAATTCAAAAACAGAACTATGAGTACATTCAAGGTTATAAAATCAACAAAAGGACTGTCTGGCAGATCTTTTAAAATATCTGTGCCAGATTTCAAAACGGATCTTCCACAATCTTATCACGGGACCACATTTTTCAAAAAACAGTGCTGGATAATGGTGCAAAAAGGAGGTGTAACTCAGGAAATGAACAACTTTCTTGATTCCAAATATTCTTAAAACAGATCTACGATATCTTTTGAATGGCTTGGCCTGAAAGCCTGGCAAATTTTTTAACAGTTTGGATAAACAACAGAGATCATGCTAAACACATTGTGAATGAAACAAAAGGCAAACTCACAATTCCTTTTCTCTAACAAACGGTCATTAGGTCCACAGAGTTTAAAGAGTTTGTGTTCAGTCCATATTCAGGATTCACGCCACTCGTGATCGGACAGTTCTTGGATCAGGGTGAGGACTCGAGGATTCACAGTGAGGCGCTTGCTTTTCCTCTCCACTTTAGTTCCCCTCTCCGGGTTGATTGAGAAAAAACATCTGGGAGAAAAGACAAAACAGCAACACGATAATTATACATTAATGTTATTTTACATTTAAATGCCTGATAGAATACACATTAAAAATGTATACATTTATAATAACGGCAAAGGTTTCTCAAAGCAATACAATGTAGTCATTATTTTTTCACTCAATACTCTGGTGGTGAGCAACAATTGTCTCATTTTGCTATTTGGCTTCATTAGTTCCGCTAATCTGTGGCTGTGAGCACCAGTACTTCACATCCCAGTCATTTCCTGAAGAGATGACCTTAGACCTGACTGAATAATCATATTTTGTCAAGGTTCCATGATGGACAGTGATTTCTTGGTAGACGACACATACTGCATGTTTAATACTTGATGTAGGATGTAAATACCTCTGCGGAGGAGATATCGGTTTAGAGAGGTCGGAGAGTTTGTCTTGAGGCTAAACCCTCACATGCAATAATATATATTTAAAAAAAATGAAATTAAAACTATCGACAATTGTGTTTTGTCTGATTAGTTCACATTTGCGAAAGTATTTTCAAATGTATTGCATCAAAATTAGCCCTCAGTTCTCAGACAAACTCTTCTACCTTTATAAACACAGACGTCTCCTCCGATGAAGTGTTTAAAATCGTACATCAAGAATGTAAGTACTATGTCGTCATCTACCTCTCACTGTCCACCAGGTTATCTTCACAAAATGTTTATTCAAAGGGTTCTAAGCAAATCTCAACCATTCACTGCATTCACGCATACAGGTGAAACCCAGAAAATTAAAATGTTGTTCAAAAGTTCATTAATTTCTGTAATTCAACTTGAAATGTGAAAATATGATATAGACTCATTACATGCAAAGTGACATACGTCAAGCCTTTTTTTGGTTATAATTTTTATGATTATGGCTTACAGTCCATTTAAAAAATATTCACATTTTATTAGAGATTTAATTTGCATGTAATGAGTCCATCATATATTATTCTCACAGTTTAAGTTGAATTGCAGAAATGAATGCACTTTTTAAACATATACTAATTTTCTGAGTTTTACCTGTATACAAGGCAGGATTTTAAGAGTCTTGCACACAGACACCACATTATGAAGGAATGCAGGAGCCAGGGTTCGAACTGTTGACCTTCTCATAAGAGATCCTGCTTTAATACAGGGTTTCTACAGGCAGAGACAGAACAAATTCAATGCTTTCAAATCCCATTTCACTGCCTGAATACTATAATTTTAATGCCACAAATGCAAAAATCAGTACATATTTAATTTAAGATTTGCGATCATTCATCAACAAAGGCATCAGGGGAATTTTCAATATTAAAAAAGCAAATTGGACACAATGGGAAACTTTAAAGTGGAAAAAGTAGCAAAATTTCAGGCAAAACTGCAGCAGAATGCCTTTTGGAACATGATTTTTGTATTTATTAAATTCTGCTGTAAAAAATAAATACATTAGCTATATCTTTATATATTTCCCAAGAAATTTACATTTAATGCCAGTTTGAATTACTGTTCACGGTTTTAAATGACATTTAAGGCCTTAATTTTAGCGCAGTTCACTTAATGACTTTTACTGCTTTCTAATGCCCCGCGGAAACCCTGCAATATCTGAAAGCAGGTTGTCTAATGATGAGGTCACAGCAACATGATTGTGAGTATCTTCCTGATCACATCGCCCTGTGAGGAAATTTTTGGGTTATGTTTTTGAGTCTTAGCTGCATACTCACCGTTGAAGAAACTCAAGAGTTGAAGCCAGCTCCGCTGGATAGTCGATGTTAAAGCAGTAATAGCTCCCAAAAACCAGGCACAGCACGGAAATGAAGGAGGAGATGTTGGTGTTCACAATTTTCTTATCCAAGGTCAACATGAATCTTCTCGCTGAATAGCAGGACTGTCCTATGAAAAAATTGTATTGACATCATTGGATAGTAGACACACTATACAGTTTCGCAATCACGGGTATATTCTTTAAAACATTTTTACTTACCACACACAATCACAGTTGGTGTTAGAGGCACCTCCTCCAGCTGGACCTCTTCTGCCAGGCATGTATCTTCCACGTAGCAGAACATTGAATTTTCCTTTTCATCAAAGTAGCAGAGCAAAAGTAAGACCATCTCCTTCACATCTTCAGAGCAGCCACTCTGCTCTCCCCGCTTCATCTGAAGCCTTGTGTACGTTTCAAGAAACTTCCTGCTCTTTTTGACACAAACTGTAGTCAGGTAGTTAAGCAGCCTTTTCCCCTTCAGATCCAAATTTCGAGTGAAAGTTTCTTTGAGACCAATTCCAGTGAGTTCCTTGAAGTGGACCGACATGCCCAGTTCATCAAAACAAAACGGCCACTCCTCTCTGAGATATTTGATGCTTTTGCCCTGGTTGACTTCTTTTCGCTGTGTGTAATACGTGGACTTCATCAGCTGTTTGACATCCTCTGGATTTCCATCAGACTGTTGAAACATTGCCTTAAGCTTTTCCTTTTTTTGCAGCTGGCTCTCTTGGGTTTCTCCAAGGGGCAGGCATTTTACATCCCATTTAATGCATCCATAGGTGTCTTGCATTGCTGCTCTCTTTTCTAGAGGGATCTCATCTGTATCAGAGTCATCGGTCTGATGTTTTCGTTTTCTTATTACTGGTGCTGAATGGCGTTTCACATTTTCAACTCTGTTTTGCAATTGTTTCAAAAGAGAATCATAGCCTGTACCAACAATGTCTCCTTCTATTACATCTTGCAGCGAATTAGGGTATTTTGCCACCATTTTTTTTGCAACTTCAGTCGAATATTTTTTGCCTACCCGGGAGCAATTTTTAGTCATCTCTCGTACAACAATGCGGACCATCTCCTTTCTAAGTCGCGGACTTGGTCTCTTTCCTCTCTCCAAGCACTGCACTAGTTCCTCTGGAAATTTTCTCCACGGAATTTCAAAGTTGGCCTCCCACTGCACGGCAGACCCTGGGCTAGTGGAAGAGGTAGATGGTGAACTTCTGGGTGACACTGAGAGCAATGATAAGGATGGAGAAGGTGAGGCCTCGACAGATGATTGAGAACTGTTCTCAGGAGTCTGATCTGCACATGAAAACAATTAATAGTAAATAATTCATCACTAAATAATGAAACACATGAATGGCCTGTCTGCTTTTAATACTTTGAATGGCATTTACTTACATTTCAGTTTCCAAGTGGCAAGGAGCTTTCGGGCTTGTACAGGTCTCAGGGCAGACAGCAAGTCAGACTCTTCTATGAACTGTAGGTCATCATACGACTCCACTCCAATGGACTGCAATTGCTCTTCAAGGATGTCTTTTGTTGCAGCTGGTAGGTCGGGTAGGACTTCCATTATGGAGTCCTTTATAAAGGTTTGCTCCGAGTCACTCATTTTTGCAGTAAAGTGAACTTTACACCTTGAATCAGAAAAACAAAACGTTTTTTACATGTACAATTCACTGCATGGATAAATAAGCAAGTTCACACCCAAAGTGCTTAGAGCGATACATTTTCATAAGTTGTACTTTGTGTGCAAGGTTTGAGAACCACTGATTGAAATTCACTTAGACTTCTATTTTTCCACAATACTATGTTTAAGTGGAATGATTTGGTGCCCATTAAGAATGTATGATATCAAAGGATAGAAGTCTGCCAGGTCATTAATGTTAACACACTGTAACCCAAGACTGTCTTGAGTCACAGAATATAAATGGTAGTCTGAGTGAAAATGGCCTTTGTGGATATTCATCAAGAAATAGACGGTGTCGTTGTGTATCAGGATCAGGAGAAGTTTACCAAACTCCATGTTCTCATCATTTCTGCACACAAGAAACTGTCCTTTTTTATAAGTAGTGCCCTTGTACTGTATTTCTGTGGAAACAGTGGTATTCCTTTCTGAAAAGTTAAACTTCTTTACTGCATCTTTAATCGTGTCTGAGTAAAGGCTGCAATAAAACACACAGCTGTCTTTCACTTGCAGTATTTGACTGCATCCTTGTCCAGCGAGAAGGTATGCCTGATACATCTGATGACGTTCCGATAATGTCTGACAAATGTTTTTGAAGTTTTTGAAGTGTCTTGCACATCTTTTAAAATAGCTGTGTTTGCTTTCAAAGCGGATCGTCCACAATCGAATCAATGGACCAAATCTCAAAAACAGTGCTGGATAATGGCGCAGAAAGTGGTGTTTAGGTTTGAGTTGAACCTCAGGAAACAACAACTTTCGTGATTCCAGATATTCTTGGATCAAAATATCAAGGTATGCAATCTGGGACACAGAGATCTTTTGAGCACAAGTCAGATCCACAATATCTTTTAGTTGGAGAGCCAGTTGCCAAATTTCATCTGCTGGATTTTGCACTTTGTCACCAACTAGTACAGGTAACAACCTCAATAAATTCCAATTTTGAATGGCTTGGCCCGAAAGCCTTGCTGCTTCAGAGCTGACAGCACATGGCTTTGTGAGTGCTTCAGATCCTTTGTACTTGAACTGTTTGATGCGCCTATTTAACTGTGTGTAAGTGAACCATTTCTTCTTTTTAACCATGTCCTTTAGGTACAAAGCGAGATCATAGGACAAGACCCCCTCAAACAGGTCATGTCCCAAACAAGGTGGCAAACCAGGCTGGGCAACATGAAAACTTTCAAGCACATTAAAGACAGAGTTTACCTTTATACCTCTGATGTCTTGAGTGTTTTCGGTCTGAAGCTCAGTAACTGCGGTTTCATACGTCTCCGGGGTACGCAATGGACCACAGGCAGTTGGATCAGCCTCAAACTCACTTCTTTTGATTTCACAGTACCTGCAAAAATATTTAGAGCGGCTGAAGTTCTCAGTGTACCCACCAATACCGTGAGAGCCCAAGTTATCCCCAGCAATGCAGTATAGAGCCCCCTTCAGTGTTTGCCCATCAACTGTAATTCCTTCTCTTTCCAAGGATTTCAAATCTTTCATCAACTCTGAGAACACTTTGGCTGTGCCAAACCGTTTAAGATCATTCTCAACACACAACATAACAAGAAACATGTGATCAGTATTTGAACGCACATGAATAGGCAAATTTGCAACTGACAAATAGACTGCAAGAACTTTGTGTGTCTTTTTAGCAGAACCCAAGGGATTCACTACTTCAAATGCATCTTGGAACAAAACTAATTTGAGGCATTGAGGATTATCAGTGAAAAACTTGTTCCGTTTGAAATTTTGCCCATCACATATATCCATAAGCACCTCTTTGTTTTTCTCGCCTGACTCTGGTGACTCTGAATTCTTCCACAAATCCGACAGTAAAAGACTCTTCAATGTTTCCACCACTGGTATGTAGTAGGCACATTTTTGTTTCAGGTTTTCATCCATTCCCAATATTACTTTTTTGGGCTCAGTGTACTTAAACATTTTTGTGAAAGTCTGGCCTCTGGAGTATGTTGTTCTTAGAGGCCCTTTATGGCATGCAGAGAACAGATCAGATTCTTTTATGCAGTCACTGATTTTTGTAATAGCTTCATCTGTAAGTTGCATGTCATTTTTTAATAAGTAATTTACTTTAGTCATTGTGTAGTTCAGTCCTAACTCGTGCACATTTTGCACCTCCTCAACAATAGTCTGTACAGTGGTGGCAGGAACAAGAAGTTGCCCTTGCAGTTTTAGGTAAAATAGACACATGTTTCTGAGATAAGACTCACTCTCAGTCTCAGGTATATCAGTGGTTGCACAAGCTGTTGGCATAGGTTCACTTGTGCTTGCTGAAACATCTAATGTACTCTCAATGAGACTGGAGGACTGAAAGCTTACGTCCCTATACATGTCATGAATGCTGTCAGTTGAGCATGCTTTGTGCTTCCGGGACATGTGAGACTTAAATGATGTATCTTTGATATACATGCGCGTACAACCACGTACTGGGCATGACACAGCTCTGCCTTCGCTAATATGTTCGATTAAATGAGACACAAGTTCTTTTACTGTGTGAAAATGGCGCGCACATAATGCAACTGCACATTTTAAATTTGAAACTACGGCCGAAGCAGCATGTGGTGCAGCTGTATTGTGCAAACGATAAAAATGTCCCTTAAAAGCCGAATAGGTAGTAAATGTTCGACCACATTTATCACCAGAACATTTAAAAATACAACGAGGCTCGTTTTTATGCACTCTACAGTGTAGTACATAAGCCTTTAATGTGCTTAATGTCTTATTACAAAAGCCACATGTAATCATTTCTAATGATGTGCATTGTATTTTTCTGCCCAGTAAGAAATAACGAGTTCGCCTAAACTCTTTAGAACTGATCTAGACTAGCTTAAAACATGTAAAACATTATCTGTCAAGCAAGCTTACTGTGTAACGTGAAACTCCAGATTCTCCAATTATTTAGTCGTAGTTTGAAGCCACACACGCTGCTCTACGTCGAAAATTGACCCGAGGAATCCAAAAATGCTTTTCTCTATCGCTGCTGTTGCTCCGTCTGGCGCCGGCTCGTTAGTGACGTCAGACACTGCCGTGAACCAGAGATCGCGCTCTCACGCCAATTATCCAATCAGCGACGAGCTTCAGCTGCCGCTGCACGCACTGCGCAGACTCACACACTTTGAAATTCAAATAACAGGTGGACAGCACAATGTACAAACATTATCTATAACACTAATGGTTAGACTAGTTTTAGTTATGTAAGAAAAAACATAGGCCTATTTACATAAAACAGAGAGAAATAGTAGTCGAAGTAGTAGTTGTAAATAGTAGAACATTTCATAATCTTATCAAGTGAAGAGCAGAGATCTAAATCCATTCTATAGCCTTTGAAACCAAAATAAATTATGTTTTTAAGATTTAAGATTGACAGTAGCCTACTACAGTATTTAAACCTCTAGTTTTAGGTGCTTCACAACTACTTAGTCCAACAGTATTATCATAAAGACAATCAAACATTGTATCAAACTTAATTTTCAGTCCTTTATCAATTATTAGAAAGCACATACATTTTCAATTCAAAAGATTTATTGTCAGGCAGGTCTCATCAGAATGAAAATTATTGGTGTGGGGCGGGGGTTGAAGCGCAGGAAAGGGAGGGATTTTGGTAAGTGACTTACAGATACACTCTGTATTTTCAAAAATAAACTGAAAAAAATGATAGATTTTACAATATTTATATGTAACTTTAACTAAATTATTCTTATATGAGTCATACAGTTTTTTCCTGTTTTTATTATTGTAAGTTGTTGTTTTTACGACTAAATTTGATCATAATCACATATTATTGCTGTAATTTTAACAAAAATCTTTTGTTTCACAGATTACAACATTTTTGTTGTGATTTTAACATCAAATTATTGTTTTCATGCTTACATTATTATTCTGTTGCGATTTTACAATATTTTTCAGTTAATTTTACAGTCTTTTTTTACAGTGTAGGCCTGTGTGAGACACACTGTGGGCCTCACTGTAGGCCTCACTGTGGGCCTCACTGTGGGCCTCATGTATGAAACCTGCGTACGGCCAAATCAGGGTAAATGAGGCGTACGCAAAATATTACACTTTTCCGCATTTATCAATCTGGACGTGAGCGTACAATACGCAAAAAATAAACGCCAGGTCTGGAGGTGGTGTAAATCTATACGCTGAACTCAACCTTCGGCACAACACGCCAAAACACGCATGAAATTCAAGATATGTACAACAATAAACATATTCCCTCTGGCAAAATTATATGCTGTGTTTTCATTGAGGATCATGTTTCAAAATTTGAATTTGCGCATCAGAAAAAGTCTAATGGAAACACGCAAACTTCGAATAAATCACAGCTCATGATGAGGACCCTCTATTAAATCTGACTTGTGTGTGTATTATTTTGATCTGTATGTTTTTAAAATGTGAAGCGCTTTGTGATCCTGGACAGTGAAAGGCTCTATATAAATACACATACGCAACAGGGATGTGTGACCCATCTATTGCTGTGGCAGGCTCTGCGCTGCGTAATTACGCACGGCTATTTGTATTCCTCATTCACATCTGGTAAAGCAATGTGTTATTTCATTAGATTTGTGTAAGCCTCACACAGACACACACCCCAATAACGCATCGATGGTATTGCTCACTCAAACGTCTCACTGCCCTGTCCAGAGTCGCGCCACATGTGCAGAAGTTTTGGCTCCAGAGTTTCTTTGTGAAATCTGGACCGCAAACGCTCTCTATGAAGTGTACAGCGCCTCAATGCGCACTTCTACCCCGAGCCAGGCTGCGTCCAAGACGCTGCAGACGCTTCATTCAGAGCCACCGCTGCATAATATATATTATAATTAATTAATTCATTCAATCAATCTATATTTATTCACTTCTACAATTCAAGAAGGATTTTTCTAATGTATCAAAACATTTTGGCAAATTGCGTAAATGGAATATACACCCAAAATGTACATCTTTTTCAACGCAAGTTTCATAAATGAGCTTGTGTGTATGTGCGCGCGTGAGTGCGTGTGCGTGCGTGTGTACGTTTGAACCATATTCTTTGAAACCCCAATTCCAGTTAGCCCTTGTAGTTTGCAAGCGAATTTGGCCTACTTACTAATCTGCAGGCCTACCCAAAATAGACTAGTTATGAGCGAAAGCCGCTTGTTGCTCCATTATCCGCGCGCAGCAATAACATGTCTATGAGCGAGGCCCGCAGTCGGGGAACACCGGGCCCTCCGGCGTTTGGAAGGTCCGATGTTCCCCGGGGAACACCGGACCCGGGGAACACCGGACCCGGGGAACACCGGACCCGGGGAACACCGGACCCGGGGAACATCGGGCCGACCCCCCGCACTCACTCGGGCTCATTACATACGTCACAGTAAACTCAGATCCAATCATTTCAATCTGCAAAAGGAGTTAGCCCCTCCCACCTGCAAATCCAGACCTTAGAACAAATGAAATGAGAACAATGGTGTGGTAAGACCAGACTAGGTCAAAGGCAATTCACACTTTGACTGTTAAATTTTGTCACTTGTCTTTTCATTTTGCAAACTTCTAAATAAATGTTTTGATAGTCAAATCATTAAGACAAGACTTTTCTGTGAGTACAATCCATCCACAAAAATTACAATAATAACTCTGGAGAAAGTGTTTTGACAGCTGTGGTACACACTTCCGTCTCCTTTAGATGTAAATATGTTAAAGTTACGAGACATTAAAAGTTGACGAATAACTATGACATTGTGCGTAAGGAGTGGAGTCGAAGGCGGTGTGTCAAACAACGATGACAGATGTGGCCGTTTTAATGACATTCAGCAGTTAGTATAAAACATAGACCGAAGCAGAGTGAGACGCGACGCTTTCTTCACACAAAGACTCTTGATCAGATTGTAAATATAAACATACTTAGTGACGCCTTTGAAACTAATGTGACACCCCTTTTGCCTTCTGTGGCTTTTCAAAATGGCCGCGGGGCTGGAAAATGTGAAAAAACACATTTGTGAGTTAGCTGCACTAGCCCTAGTCATTTAGCAAGTGCATTCAAAAGTCCACAGCGGCTAAACTAGACTGGTCCAAAAATATACTCCCCTCAACATTTACAGCATCTGGAACGTAGCTTTGGACCGAGAGCCACTTTTAGACCGAGAGCCACTTTTGGACCGAGAACCACTTTTGGACCATGAGCCACTTTTGGACCAAGAGCCACTTTTGGACCAAGAGCCACTTTTGGACCAAGAGCCACTTTTGGACCAAGAGCCACTTTTGGACCAAGAACCACTTTTGGACCAAGAGCCACTTTTGGACCTAGAGCCACTTTTGGACCATGAGCCACTTTTGGACCAAGAGCCACTTTTGGACCAAGAGCCACTTTTGGACCAAGAGCCACTTTTGGACCAAGAGCCACTTTTGGACCAAGAACCACTTTTGGACCAAGAGCCACTTTTAGACCAAGAGCCACTTTTGGACCAAGAGCCACTTTTGGACCAAGAGCCACTTTTGGACCAAGAACCACTTTTGGACCAAGAGCCACTTTTGGACCAAGAGCCACTTTTGGACCAAGAGCCACTTTTGGACCAAGAGCCACTTTTGGACCAAGAGCCACTTTTGGACCAAGAACCACTTTTGGACCATGAGCCACTTTTGGACCAAGAGCCACTTTTGGACCAAGAGCCACTTTTGGACCAAGAGCCACTTTTGGACTAAGAGTTACTTTTGGACCATCGTGTAAAGCCATTTTCAAGAAGTAAGAAGATCCCACACAAAAGCATTGGGTAATTCTCTTTCCGGGTACACCCCAACCAACAAGTAGGGGTATTGCAGCCTGTAAGCGTACGTGCTCATGGACCTTTTGGAGCCGGAATGTCATGGTGTGGATTTTTATTTCTGTATTTGGTTTTATTTTGACATTAGTTATCTGGTTTCATTTAAGTTTTACTTCATGTCCTGTTCCCCTCTTGATTGTCTGCCCCGCCCTGATGTGTTTCACCTGTGTCTGTGTCTATATGTACCCTGTGCTTCTACCCCTTGTTGCTACTGCATTGTCTTGTCTAGTTTTGTCCTGGTCACTTTGGACTTTTTGGAGTTGTTCTTTGCCTTGGACTTTGTTTTATTAAAAGCTTTATTTTTGGCATTCCTGCGTTTTGAGTCTTCCTCATTTTCACCTCGTGACACGGGACCCGCCCACACTGCTCTGAACAGGACAACGATGTGCCCAGGTATAAACCGCCCCCCCCCGGAACACTGTGAGGCTATTACTAGTTCCATGAGTCAATTATTTAAACTCACTTCATTATTCCTCATCCCATTAAAATTGACAAAATAATAATAATAATAATGTGTTTTTTTCCTTTGCTTTGAAAGATGTTGTCCCCATATTTTCCTGCAAACATGTCGAGGAAAACAGTTTGTACGCAAAGATCAATGGGACAAAAAACAACAAAATGTGTTTTTTATTTTGTTCTTTAAAAAGTACTGTATGCCTTCCTGTAACCCATTTGAATCCTCTTAAGAAACTTGTTTTTCATTGATTAAACAAATCACTGCGCTTGGCAGGAGTCCAGAGTTAAAAGCTTGTGTACACACAAAGAAGTAATATTTGTTTGTGCTCAATATGTAGATTTTTTGTTGATTCTATTGTTGAATATAAATGTTTGTCCACTCTCATTATTCCCATGATGTAAACTGGGCAAACAGAAGAAAGCTTTACAGTAAGGAGACAACAAAACACATATATGCATACAAATACATATAAAAACAGTTACACAAACAAACACTTTCTCATGGTTTTATGGTCCGTCACAGACTTCATGTTTGTTACATCGGTCAGGACATCTTGGGAATACTTTTTAGACTCAAAACCCGCTCGACCTGTATGGCTTTCTCACTCCGATTTGGCTCTCCATCTGCATTGAGAGTCTATAAGTCTATAATATCAGTTCAAAATATAACATCAGCCACAGGTGGAAATTAGCATCTTTTCTATAACCTGGTCCCTCTCCTTTGTGTAACTGCTAAATTATACACTGTCCCTGTTCAAGTAAAGAACATACCATAACATACCAGAAGAGGCTGGTAGATTGGAGTCAAATGTTATATGTGTAATGAAGTAAAAGTAAATGAATTAAAGTTTTGATAATCAAATCATTAAGACAAAACATTTCTGTGAGTACAAACCATCCAGAAAATTACAATCGTAACTTGGTACTATGCTGCAGACCTTAGTAGGAAATGAAAGAAGTATGATGGTTTGGAAAGACCAGGCTACAGTTGATCAGAAAAGACACATTTATAGTACTACATATCAATACGACAGATTTCACCTTCATAAAGTCAACATTCTTCACAGTCTTATAGCATTCCACTGAGCACTGACCGTCTCCACGAGAGAATCTTTCTGATCCAATGTCGTTGTGCTGCTGTTCCTTCATTCATGAGTTATTAAGCTTCGTGGTGTTCACTACATTCAGTGACGGTTGTCATGGCAGCCGCGGGACGTTCAGTTCAGTTGTAAAAGACGTCGTCCTCGGAGAGAGAGCTGCTGTCCACGTGTCGGACCTCGGCTGTGAGCGGGCCCCGGGGCTCCAGCTGCACCTCGGTTTGTGGATGGGTGCTGGTAGTGGCGGGCGACACTACGTCACAGTGGGGGGGGGCCGTGCCGGGCTCTGGGTACATCTGGCTGTAGAGGTGTTGAGGGACACCCATGCTTCCCCCGTCCAACAAGAACTGGGACAGCAGGTGGCTGCGGGTCACTGAAAACACCAAACCATGTTAAAGAAGAAATATGAATTTTTTGTCCATTGAAAAATCAAATGAGATTATTCTATTCCAATTTCTTCCGTTTTATCCGTTGCCGGGTCGCGGGGGCAGCAGTCTAAGCAGAGACGCCCAGACTTCCCTATCCACACACACTTCCTCCAGCTCGTCCGGGGGGACCCCAAGGCGTTCCCAGGCCAGCTGAGAGACATAGTCCCTCCAGCGTGTCTTCCCCGGGGCCTCCTCCCGGTGGGACGTGCCCTGAACACCTCCCAGGGGGGGCGTCCGGAACAGATGCCCGAGCCACCTCAACTGGTTCATCTCGACGTGGAGAAGCAGCGGCTCTACTCCGAGCTCCTCCCGTGTGACTGAGCTCCTCTATCTCTGCGGAGGAAGCTCATTTCGACCGCTTGTATCCGCAATCTCGTTCTTTCGGTCATTACCCAAAGCTCATGACCATAGGTGAGGGAGGGAACAAAGATTGACCGGTAAATCCAGAGCTTCGCCTTTCGGCTCAGCTCCCTCTTTACCACAACGGTCCGATACAGCGACCCCATCACTGCGCACACTGCACCGATCCGCCTGTCAATCTCACGCTCCATCCTTCCCTCACTCACTTGTGAACAAGACCCTGAGATAAAAATTAATTTACTTTGTTTGGAATGTGTAACAATGTCTTAGAAAATGTATGTGGCAAGGTGTATAATGTGTAAACCTTTCTACAATCTATTGCTGTTTACTGCAGTATTCGGTTTTTCTTGTACCAGTGTCTGTAAAAGTAGTGGTAGAAGTGCCTTAAATACCACCAGTAAAACAATGGAGAGGTCAAATACTATACTTTCTATAAACAAACAACTAACAATTCAAAAATAGATAAAATATAAGGTAGGAATTGCTTGAATCAAGTGTATTATTTTTTTTTTTAAGCTTAGTTTGAGTTCATTCTGTGTTAAAACAAGATTCTCAAATGGGACAAAGCCATTTAGTCTTATGACCAAAATGTTAGTTTTTTTCCTCATTCCAAGGCTGTCCCATTGGAAAATCTTATTTTTCGGCTCAGTCAAAATGAGTTCAAACAAATATACATTTTGCCAGAATTGAGCAATCTTCACTTTTTTCAGTGCAGCAACAATTATAGCAACGTCACAATATAATAGTATAAAACGGGTGCAGATGTCCACTCATGTATTCAGTACTTTCCATCGTGTTGGAAGAGCAAATTCTAGAAACTTCTCATGTAAATCCAGGTAAAGCGTCTGTTTGCTGTTTGATGTAATTCACAAATGCCTCTTCAACAGCTGCAGTCTGACATTCTCCTCCACAGCGAACCACAGACTCCACAAAAACAATTTAAATCAGACTGGAGTGTTTATGTGCAGAGAGCGTGAGATACAACAACGTTCAGCTGCAGCAAACAATGGGTTTTTATCATTTGGTTTCAATTTTTTATCATTTGGAGCAGAAACAAACCCAGCACATAGTTGTTTACCTGTAGAAATATTCTTCATGTATGACCTATTATAAAACCTAGATTGTGATGTTTGAAAGGAGTCCATTAACATAAAGTAGTTATATGTAAGATTTTCATGTCTAGTCATCATTAAAGGGCTCTAATCTTTCATCTTTAAAGGGCCCTAATCTGTCGGAATTTAAGGGCCCTAATCTGTCATCATTTAAGGGCCCTAATCTGTCATAATTTAAGGGGCCCTAATCCGTCATCATTAAAGGGCCCTAATCTGTCGTCATTAAAGGGCCCTAATCTGTCTTCATTAAAGGGCCCTACCTAATCTGTCATCAAGGGCCCTAATCTGTCGTAATTTAAAGGCCCTAATCTGTCGTCACTAAAGGGCCCTAATCTGTCATCATTAAAGGGCCATAATTTGTCATTATTAAAGGGCCATAATCTGTCATCATTAAAGGGCCCTAATCCATCCTAATTAAACGGCCCTAATCTGTGATCATTAAAGGGCCTTAATTTTTCATCATTAAAGGGCCCTAATCTGTCATCATTAAAGGCCCTAATCTGTCATCATTAAAGGCCCTAATCTGTCATCATTAAAGGGCCCTAATCTGTCATAATTAAAGGGCCCTAATCTGTCATCATTAAAGGGCCCTACCTAATCTGTCGTCATTTAAAGGCCCTAATCTGCCGTCACTAAAGGGCCCTAATCTGTCATCATAAAAGGGCCATAATCTGTCATCATTAAAGGGCCATAATCTGTCATCATTAAAGGGCCCTAATCCATCCTAATTAAACGGCCCTAATCTGTGATCATTAAAGGGCCTTAATCTGTCATCATTAAAGGGCCCTAATCTGTCATCATTAAAGGGCCCTAATCTGTCCAAAGACGTCAATAAAACATGCTCTTTTCCAATACTTCTTTAACTGATAACAGTAGTTCAGAGATATCTGAATTTCTAAATTACTTTTCCAGCCTCTTGTTATTGTTTTCATTTCGATGTCCCACCCTCCACCGTTTCACCAATCAGAAAGTCCGTGACCCGGTTTGCCAGAACTCACCGCGTGGAGCTAATCTCACTGGTAAAGTACCATGTGGCGCAGAACTAAAAAAGTCTCGTTATGATTCTCAAATCATTAACGACAAAACAAGGAATAAAACCAGGATTTCTATCTTTGTGAAAAAGGTGTTGGTTATAGATTTGTTGTTGACAAAACTCTTGTCTATTCAGCTGTCTATCTATCTATGTATCAGTCTATCTATGTATCTATCTATCTATGTACTGTTAGGGGCCTCACCTTGTAAACTGGAGAGGGGTTGTCCCAGGCCTTCGTCCATCGACCACATATTCATAGAAGCTTCAGCGAGTGCGAACTGCTCAGCCACACCTGGAACACACCCACAGAGAGCGTTTAGCCCGGCTCTACCTCAGAACCGCCCCCCACTGATCCAGTAAAGCCGTGACCCCGAGTCCCCGATCCCAGACTGTCCCGAGGCCCATCGATCTGCTGCTGGGCTTTGATGAAAGGAACTATTGACCCAGAGCTTCCCCACAGAGAGGGGGACGTCTTCTGCCTCTGTGTGTGCTGGCTTTGAAGACTAAAATTATTCTATTCCAAAAAACATCTCCACAGGACGAGTTGTGTGTCCAGCCCTGCAGAATCTATGCTTGATAATAATCTATGTGACAGTATAGGGAGATTTTGAGAAAGCAATGGGGATGCAGCTGGTGCCAAGTGACAAATAAGAAGAGAGAAATGATAGTGGATGAAGTTGATAAGTGGGAAGTGATAGAGAAAGGAGAATATGGAGGTTCAGTGGTAATGAGTCCCCGAGTGCAGCTTCTCATGAGACACAACAGATGTTCCTTTGCTTTGTCTGTGTTTCAGTTATAAATACAAATCCACAGTATACAGGCACGTTCATTAACCCATGCTCAGCAACAGCCTTTAAAATAGCAATATGTGAGATTTTCATGTCAAGTCCTATTTAAAGGGCTCCAAACGCGGTCATTATTAAAGGGCCCTAATCTGTCATCATTAAAGGGCCCTAATTTGTCATAATTAAAGGGCCCTAATCTGTCCAAAGGCGTTAATAAAACCTGCTCTTTTCCAATACTTCTTTAACTGATAACAGTATTTCAGAGATATTTGATTTTCTAAATAGCTTTTCCAGCCTCTAAATCTTGTTATTGTTTTCATTTCGATGTCCCGCCTTCCACCGTTTCAGCAATCAGAAAGTCTGTGATCCGGGCGCCAGAACTCACCGCGTGGAGCTAATCTCACTGGTAAAGTACCATGTGGCGCAGAACTAAAAAGGTCTTGTTATGATTCTCAAATCATTAACGACAAAACAAGGAATAAAACCAGGATTTCTATCTTTGTGAAAAAGGTGTTGGTTATAGATTTGTTGTTGACAAGACTCTTGTCTATTCAGCTGTTATGGTCCCAGCTGGATTCGTCTGCATATCTGGCAACCTGAGTCAGGGAGAGTGGGAGAGGCTGCAGTACCACTTTTAGACGTATTTTTACATACTGCTCCTTTAACTCTACTAAAATTGTTATACTATGTCAGTTTCTATTCCAAGCAGAGCTGCCCTGGAAACATGGCCTTGGTCTTTCAGCGGGGGCTTCAGGCAAAGTGGGGTTAAGTGTCTTGCCCAGTGTTATACTGTACTTTTTGAATACATCATGAATATGTACAGTATTTGTTAGCATTTTAAGCATTTTTGGTTGGTTTAGGCTCCAGTTATGGATGGGAGCTGAAACATAGCAGTGAGAGATTACACCAATGTCATTTTCTGTGACATTTTGTTTTGTGATGAGCAGTCACAAAACAATCTATCCATACAGACAGATGAGGTCAGTGACGTGCTAATTTGACCTGCACTCCATTGAGCAATCTCAGCAGACAAGTCAGTAACATGCTAATGAGATGGGGTCGTTAGCTCTAGCAGGATCATTAGACCTGCTCCCAACCTCATCTTAGCAGACTGTAGATGTGTTCATGAGTTAGCCTCAGGATCAGGGGTCTAACCCACTGGTTATAAATCTCCAACTCTCGGCTCGGGTTCCATTCCCTTGATAATGTTCTTTGGATTAAGAATGAAACGTCGAGAAACCTGCAAACTGAAGCACAGATGATGGGTGAGCAAGATTCCTTTGTTTTGAATCTCTGTACAACTGAGAGTTTAAGAAGAAGACGGTCCTTTTATTTGTCCCATATTTGTCTGGAAATTTCAGTTTTGATGAATACACATACACACATCAAGGCATGCAGTGAACATTACTTCTGTGCTCCTTATAGGCAAAGTGGGTTAAGTGTCTTGCTCAAGGACACAACAACAGCAGACATCAGTGGAGTCAGTGGAGAAAGTCTCGCAGTGGGCTCGAACCCAGGATCTTCAGGCTCAAAAGCCACTACTCTACCAACTGAGCCACTGTCGCCTACATTTACACAAAATGATCCCATGGTTTTGAAATTTATCCACTTTGGGAAGTATTAAACATCTCTTAAGTTTCTCTGTTTCGTCGTGTCCTTTGGAAGCGCACTTCATTAATATTAGTCATATAGTAATAAACATAAAATATAAATATAACAATCATAGAGAGTGCGGTTCTACCTGCTGCGAAGCGGGCCTCTTTAATTTCGTCCGTCATCTGAGAATACAAGTGTGCGTCCTCCTGTAGCTCCGCCTCCATACCTCCCCATCCAGCTTTCCCTCTGCCCCCACTCCAGCCCCCAGACCCCCCCTCGGCCACAGTCCACCCCTTCCACTCGATCAGGTGGGCCACTCTGCCCTGGGCCATAGCTGTGGGTTTGGTAATGTGATCCTTGATGGTGGCAACCAGACCTGAGAAGCACAAACAGCAAAAGTTAAACCTGATCATAATAATATCTGGAAAGAGTGTGACTAGCTTATTGCTGAAGGACCCACGGGCTTCCTGTGGTACTGCAGACCAAATTAGACTAATTACACATGGGCTACTCTAACATTTTCCCCATAGAACTCAATGTAAACTAAAACAGCACAACCTCAGCTGACAGAGAACCTACAGCTTTCATAAAAGTCGGATTTTGTGGAGATTTTAGTGTCTATTGTTGTCCTGAACGTTTTTCTTGTTAAACCCTTCTGTTTTCTCGTCCATTGCGCAAAACCGAGAGAACCAGAGATATGACCAAATATGGGCGAGTTCCACTAGTCTTTCAGTCCCCATGGCGATACATGCACTACTGAGCGCACGCCATTGATTTGAACTGGCCGCCATCTTGGATCAGCAGGGCTTGATCTTCTCAGTGGTTGGATTGTTGGATTTTTATGACTGTTCTAGACACTCCTAATCATTATATCATGACTCGATTGCAACCTTTTTTTTTTTTTTCTTTAATAAATACATTCGATTAAAGGGTCTGGTCTTATCCATCCGTACTCTCCGCTCAATCATCATGTCCTGCATGTAACGTCTGGGTCTGGTCCCTGTGTTTGAGATTACAATCGGTTGAATTCCATCCGACCAATCAGAGAGCGCGGGAGGCAGGTGTTGAACTTAGTTGTGGGTGGCGTCAAGAGTTTGCGTCGAACGGGCAGGTTGTAGTTTGGCAAAGAATGTGATAGTAAAGTATTCTGGTCTGGTTCTATCAAGAAACTGAAGCCGGAGCAAGAAGAATGTTTAGCAAATGTAGTCACTGACAAAAATTGTGGCACTTTTCCCCACGGGCTCCGTTATCGGCAAAGGAGATGGCTAAAGCTAGGCTAAATGCTAACAACTGTGGTGACAGTTTTTGGAGTAATTACATAAAACCAGCCGCAGCAAATACACGGACGTCAAAGGCCTTTTATCAATGCAGAGACGCCCTTCTGACGCCATGCTGAGCTTTGTGAGGGCCCCCTGCTGTCTGTCACACCCTTGTGTCTTTCGTATCTTGAATCGGTATGCCTGCTCCTATCCATATGTCCCTGCTGCCAGGAAGGAGCCGGGCCCCCCCGACACCTACAGACAATGGCTATCACTCTTGCCCCCTTTCACCTCTTGCATATGTATCGGTCTGTATGTGTGCACTCTCTACATCCTGCAGTCTGTTTGCATCCCTATGCGCCTCCTGCACCGGTGGCCCCCCTCCCATCTGTTGTGGGCGGGACTGGCTTTCGTGTGTGTCTTGTATACAGGAAGCTCGGGGCTCTGGCCCCCAGAGCTGGGACATGCTGCCTTTTGAGTGGATGTGTTGGCTCTCCGCACGTGCGTTAACAATAAACTTACGCTTTTGATCAGACAAAGGACCTTTGAGTTTTCTCCTTCATGGGGTATTTAATTCTATAACAATTTGGCGTTGCTGACATGTCTTGGCATGGATACTTTCGGCGGGGACGAGCGGCTTTGTTTGGCCGACCTGGATCACCAGCCTCTGTTCCTTTTTGGAGACAAAGGAGGGCGCGCTCGTCCCGCGCACGGAAGGAATCCTTTTGCCACACAAGACCAAAAAGAACCTAATCTGGTGAGTCTTGTCTTTTCATCTGCGTAACGAGCCCAGGGCAGCACTTAAGTGTACACGGGGATTTGTTTATTTATGTATTTTTTGGGGTATTTCATTCATTGCCACAGCATAGTCTGTGTGCGGGATTTTTTGGGGGCTTTTTGTTCTAAGCACCAGCCCCACGCCCCAACCACAGGCGGCGCCCGCACCAGCTGAGACCCCGCGAGAAGTGGGCCCAAACCGCAGAAGAAGAAGAGGCGGAAACAGACACACGCTCAGGAAACCACAGAAGAAGAAGCGAGGGAAACAAATATGTGAGACACCGACAACTGCTTTGGAGCACAGAGAGAAACTGCTCCAAATCCCGTGACTGTTCTCCACGGAGGGGGCAGCGTGATATACCAAACGCACCCGCGGAAACCCGCTTGAAAGTTGTTCCCGCACCGCAAACAGAAGAAGCCATTGTGACCGGCACGTTTGGGTTATTCACCAACCCTCATGGACCACATGCTAACGCTTTGGGCTACCTGGGCCTCCTGCGGACTTTGAAAAACTTCCACAGCCCGGCGGAAAGACTGTGTGCTCGACATGGGTCGAAGGACTGTTACCGGAGGAGGCGTTAAAGGCAGAGGAACGCTCAAGCTAACACGGGGCCAGAGGACGGCAGAGGCGGGCACGGAGGAAACACGAGCGACTGACCAAACCTGGGTTCACATTCGTCACCAAAGCGACCGCTCATGTAAGTTGAACAACAACAAATTGCAATTGGCACATTTTTAGAGATAATTCATGCCCGTAATATACGCTAACAATCTGTGGTGTACAAGTTAAAATTCTGGATGACTCCGGGGCAACAAATTCTGTGCTAAAAGTGACAGCCTTTCTGTCTCCCCTAAAATGAGTGGCCGCTTCACATTCTCATTAGCAGCGTCGGGAGAGACGACTAAAGAGCAATTTACGTCACCGCTAACGTGTTTTGATTCTCAGGGCAGCCAGCTTAAACATTCTTTTCTATATTCCCCATTGTGCCCGGTTAACCTACTAGGCCGAGACCTTATGTGCAGACTCAATTAAAAATAGATAAATAAAAGGAGGCACCGGTCCCAAAAGTTAACTACCACTGGAAATTGACACCAAACCCTGATTGCTAAGTTATTAGCCACAACAAGTGGATAGTGACGCCCGCACAAAATTTGGAGGTCAACCACGCGAACGACCTAAGCTGCTCTCTCCGGTCGTTCCCAGACAATAACTTGGAGTTTGAAAATTCATGCAGTGTAGGGAAGATAGGCTAACGGAGTACGTTTATTGAGATAGGCACCACTATCTGTGCTACTTAATGAGGAACAAAAACATTTTTATCGTGAAACAAAGGTGAAGTATTAAAGTTTGAGACTAATTTACATTTTTAATGAATCCGACCTGGCTTTATTGAAAAAGAAAAAAATAAGGAAAATAAACATTTTTTTTAGGTGACAAGAGCTCATTAGAGATATAGGGGACACAATCTGTGATAAGCCCGAAGTATAGACCACGTGGTAAACACTAAAGTTGGAAATGGATCCTTTTAGGAAAACTCTTTTAAAGCTCTGCAGGCTCTGAAAGTTGCAACAATAAGAAATAGCTCATGAGACAATTGGAATTGGACATGGAAAAATATAACAAAGTTAAAAGTACAGGCCTTCTGTGTGTGTTACATGTTTGTGTGTTATATGTTTTGTGTATGTTATATGTTTGTGTGTCATGTCAAAGTACACTACGCTGACCTTAACAAACTCTGGACCAATACTAACGTGGGGAATCGGCCTGTGATGTGACTGTGATGTGACTGTGATGTGACTGTGATGTGACTGTGATGTGACTGTGATGTGACTGTGATGTGAGTGTGGAGTGAAATGAGGAATGCTGAACGGAATCATGGAATAACAAATGTGTCTGTAATGTTTTAATGTGATCATGGAATAATTCTTTTTTGTCAACAGCATACGGTGTAAGTACTAGAGATTCAAAGATAACGACCTTTATTGAACAGGTGTAAAAGTGAGAGTACTCTGGGATGAGTACTCTGAGAAAAGTACTCTGCGGAAAGTACTCGGAGATGAAATACCTCGCTGAAGATATTGGGAGTTCCTCCCTCTGCTGTTTGCCCTGACAGTGATTCGGTCCAACCGCAGTGAGCGGTCATTGGGCGGAGGACAACTTTGGTTCGTAAACTCACATTTAGGGGAGTATAAAATTAGTAACATACATTTTGTTGTTCTGTATCTGGCTACAGCCTCCGCCCTGATGCCACACACCGTCTGTCAATGCAGTTATGTTTTTCCCAATTGGGAAAAAGATTGACAAGCGAAAGTGGGCATTTTTTGTGTTTTTTTTTGTGTTCTGATATTTCTTTTTCAGATGAGAGATAAACTACCCCTGCTCCAGGGATGACAGTAGTATGGATCAGGAGGAAATGAGCCTCCACTTTGGCACAAAAGCCCACAATATGAATTGAGGACGATCCGGGAGAAAAGCAACTGGAGATGAACGGAACAGTCGGTACTTTTGCAGCCTCACTGAGGGCCACTGAGACCCACTGCTTACTTCTCAGCAAAACTCGATCCCGTGGCAGCAGGGTTGCCTCGCTGCCTGCGGGCTGTGGCTGCCGCTGAGAAAGCGGCCCTAGCATCACGTGACCTTGTGGGATACACTGAACTAACTTTGCTTGTGCCCCATGCTGTTTCCCTGATCCTGTTAGAGCAGAGGGCCTCTCGCCTTTCTGCGGCTCGTTGGCTGGGGTACAACACGGTGCTCTTTGAACTACGGTGAAGGGATGCACACAGCTGAACCCCTCCTCGCTGCTGCCCACGCCAGAGGAAGGGGAGGCACACTGCTGTATCGCCACAATAGAACAGATATGCACTCCCAGGCCAGACCTGAAAGAGGTGCCTCTGACTAATCCTGACTTGATTTTTTTTATACAGACGGAGCCGCGTCACGTGACAACACTGGGAAGAACCGAGTCGGCTATGCTGTGTGTTCTGATTTTGATACTATAGACTCTGGTAGTTTGCCCCACTACCATTCAGCACAAACCGCTGAACTGGTCGCGCCCACCGGGGCTGGCAGCGGGCAAAACGGTTAACATATTCTGTGATACGCGTTATGGTTTCTCTGTGGTGCACGACTGGGAAGCACTGTGGAAACACCGCAATTTTATGAAATCTGATGGTAAACCAATTCTTAATTCCACACAGGTTGAACGTCTGCTGAAAGCTGTAATGTTGCCCTTAGAGATCGCTGTATGCAAATGCCAGGCCCACACTAATGCCACTGATCCCATCTCTGCAGGGAATCGGCGCGCAGACAAGGCAGCGGCATACGCACCTCTACACACACACACACACACACTACCTCACTCAAGACGTTGATATTTTCTACTCCAGCAGAGACGCTGCTGTGGGAGGGGAATGGGGCTCAACGACGGCATGGTGTGTGTGGCTGGGACCAGACAGCAAACCGTGCCTACCACGGCATTTCTTCAGACAGTTTGCAATTTTAGCACATGGTCGAGACCATGCCTCAAAAGGAGGGATGATGTGTGATTTAATCACACAAAATTGGTATACAAAGGGGTTTACGGCATTTGCACAGAGATTCAGCCAAACATGCGCTATATGCCCCGCGCACAACCCAGGTAAGTCCCAAAAGTATCCAACAGGCTGCTCATCCTCCGCCCCTGCGCCCATTTCAACATGTCCAAAGGGACTTTGTTGAACTCACACCATGCCAAGGTAAGTAATACTGTCTGGGTCTGGCGGATCTCTGGTCCAAATGGACTGAAGTATTTGCAGGCATACACGCCACGAGCAACGCGGTGGTGAGTCACTTTGTAGCAAAAGTCATTGAGGAAGTGGGTGAATTTCTGGGCATTGATATACGTAAACACTGCAGTTACGCCCCCTGGTCCGGAGGCACGTGCGAGCGAGAGAATGGCACTCAAAGCTCTGCCGCTAGCCCCACGTTGGGCGCGGGACCCCCGAACAGAGATCTGCCAAGCACCTCTTTGTGTGATGACGACATGCTGTCCTATTGTAAGGAAATTAATGCACTTTTGTCCTCTATTTCTGCCCAGGTCAGGAGCGCCCTGCCACAGGCTTCGCAGGCGACTGGGTCCTGATGAAGGAAACGAGACGAAAGCATTGGCGGTCCAAGCGCTGGCTCGGCCCATTCCTCGCCCTCCTGGTGACGGACACTGCCGTTAAGGTCGCGGAGAGGACAACTTGGATCCACGCCAACCACTGTCGTGCGGTGCTGCCACTGAGGGCCATAGACGAGGACACCGAGGGCGCGGACGGACCAGGCCCATCCGCGGCTCCCTACGCTGAAGAGGTCGGCCGGCGTGCGGCCACCGTCGGTGAAGCAGGCCAACAACAACACCCAGAGAATCCCAGCGTTCCCGAGGCGACCCCCCTTCTGCCCAACTCCCCAGCCCCCGGATCCCAAGGCCTGGGAGCCATGAAGGCCCTGACCGCTCTGCTCAGCTGCAGCAAGTATGCAGAGCTGCTGCTCATTCCAAAGATTTCTCCAGAGCTTGCTCCCTCTGGCCATAATGCAGATTTGAGCTCTGCTGGAGTGCCCCCTGGTGTCTCGTCTCCCGTGTGTCCGGAGGAGGTGGAGATGAGGGCTGCTCTACAGTTCCTGATGAGGCACATGGTGAAGCGTGCTGTCATGAGGTCTCCCATCAAACGAGCTTTGGGCCTGGCCGATCTGGAGCGTGCTCAAGCCATGGTCTCCACACCCCAAACCCCGAGCACTCTGCCCAACCGAGTGCTGAGGCCAAGGCTTCAACGCAATTAGAGTCTTACCGCTCCAAGACCAAACATCGCCATGACCACTAACGCTCCACACACGCTCATAGGGAGCGGTGCCACTGACTGCGAGACGGCACTGCTCGTGAGTATTCCCGCGGAAAAGACTACTGAACGTAGCCCGGCTAAGACCGGCATGGGCCCTTGGACTGTTATGCTGGCCACACTGACACTACTTTCCGTGCTGACCGTGTTTATTATGTTAATATTGCCTTCTCTTATCGCTGTCCGGATCCATTGTGTTATTATAATGTGCTCTTTCTTTTATTGACAAGCATGTTTCTTTTCTTGTCCACTTTGGACAGCAATAATTTAAGTGTTTCAAGCTTGAAGGTGGTGTGATTACGATGCCTCTGGTATTTAACTGATTAATGCAAAAATGGTTTTGAATTATCAAAAGAGGGGAGTGTGGTGACAGTTTTTGGAGTAATTACATAAAACCAGCCGCAGCAAATACACGGACGTCAAAGGCCTTTTATCAATGCAGAGACGCCCTTCTGACGCCATGCTGAGCTTTGTGAGGGCCCCCTGCTGTCTGTCACACCCTTGTGTCTTTCGTATCTTGAATCGGTATGCCTGCTCCTATCCATATGTCCCTGCTGCCAGGAAGGAGCCGGGCCCCCCCGACACCTACAGACAATGGCTATCACTCTTGCCCCCTTTCACCTCTTGCATATGTATCGGTCTGTATGTGTGCACTCTCTACATCCTGCAGTCTGTTTGCATCCCTATGCGCCTCCTGCACCGGTGGCCCCCCTCCCATCTGTTGTGGGCGGGACTGGCTTTCGTGTGTGTCTTGTATACAGGAAGCTCGGGGCTCTGGCCCCCAGAGCTGGGACATGCTGCCTTTTGAGTGGATGTGTTGGCTCTCCGCACGTGCGTTAACAATAAACTTACGCTTTTGATCAGACAAAGGACCTTTGAGTTTTCTCCTTCATGGGGTATTTAATTCTATAACACAACTCACTCTGGCTCATTACATACGTCACAGTAAACTCAGATCCAATCGTTTCAATCTGCAAAAGGAGTTAGCCCCTCCCACCTGTTAACGGAGTCGGACCTTAGGACGAAATGTAATTTGTACTATGGTGTGGTACGACCAGGCTAGTCCAGTGAGGACAGGCTACATTTCCTGAGCGTTTTAAACTCCATATACACCATTCGTCATTTCCCAACCACATATTATTGACTTTAAAACAGCATCTTTTTGTGTATTCTGTGAATGTACTACTTTGAGAGGATTCTAATGCTCCTTTGAGTTCACTGCAGAGCCTTTTCTCCAATTGTTGGATTTTCCACACTTTCTATTGAACGTCTGTATTCATAAAATGCAAATTTAGTGGCAATACAGATCTGCTCATCTGCCTGAGGTTTGCAGATCCTGCTGTCAGCAAATAATAAGTGGAAATGGTGAAAGTGGGACGATACAGAACATGTTCCAAAGTATGAGGGGCAGATAACCCGAGGATCAGACTGTCCTTAGATGTAAATTTGACATTATGTATTTTACTGTCCCACTCTGTCCTTGTTTTGTCTTTCTTCTTGTGTCTGCTTTGACTTCCTGTATCTTCTATTCCATCTCATTATTTTGACTATGTATTATTACGTTTTAGTTTTATTTTTTATTATGCTGCTATGACTGTGCAGCGCTTTGTAGACATTGTTTTTTGAAAAGTGCTCTACAAACCAAGATGTATTATTATTATTATTATTATTAAGGATATTATTATTATTAAGAACTGTACTGATGTGAACATTAGTCATTACATATTTTCTGTCCTGGTTGTTCTTCCAGTCACAAAGCCTCCAACACGACACGTCCTAAATGTACAGATGTGTCACCAAAGTTCAATTAATGATTTTGAAAGGAATCATTTTTGTTGAAATGGTTTTGAGCCCATCTGAGATTATCCTGTGTATATTTACAAACTGCGTAGTATTAAAGAATGAGGTGAAAACCTTTTTGGTTCATTCCTTAATTTTATTGCCGCTTGAAGTCAGATGAACCCATAGTAAAGTTTAGCGCGGAGTGAGGGCCCTTTAATGATGACAGATTAGGGCCCTTTAATGATGACAGATTAGGGCCCTTTAATTATGACAGATTAGGGCCCTTTAATGATGACACATTAGGGCCCTTTAATGATGACATATTAGGGCCCTTTAATGATGACAGATTAGGGCTGTTTAATGATGACAGATTAGGGCCCTTTAATGATGACAGATTAGGGACCTTTAATGATGACAGATTAGGGCCTTTAATGATGACACATTAGGGCCCTTTAATTATGACAGATTAGGGCTGTTTAATGATGACAGATTAGGGCCCTTTAATGATGACAGATTAGGGTCCTTTAATGATGACAGATTAGGCTCTTTAATGATGACAGATTAGGCTCTTTAATGATGACAGATTAGGGCACTTTAATGATGACAGATTAGGGCCCTTTAATGATGACAGATTAGGGCTGTGTAATGATGACAGATTAGGGCCCTTTAATGATGACAGATTAGGGCCCTTTAATGATGACAGATTAGGGCCCTTTAATGATGACAGATTAGGGCCGTTTAATGATGACAGATTAGGGCCCTTTAATGACGACAGATTAGGGCCTTTAATGATGACACATTAGGGCCCTTTAATGATGACAGATTAGGGCTCTTTAATGATGACAGATTAGGGCCCTTTAATGATGACAGATTAGGGCTCTTTAATGATGACAGATTAGGGCTGTTTAATGATGACAGATTAGGGCTCTTTAATGATGACAGATTAGGGCCCTTTAATGATGACACATTAGGGCCCTTTAATGATGACAGATTAGGGCCCTTTAATGATGACAGATTAGGGCTGTTTAATGATGACAGATTAGGGCCCTTTAATGATGACAGATTAGGGCCCTTTAATGATGACACATTAGGGCCCTTTAATGATGACAGATTAGGGCCCTTTAATGATGACAGATTAGGGCTGTTTAATGATGACAGATTAGGGCCCTTTAATGATGACAGATTAGGGCTGTTTAATGATGACAGATTAGGGCCCTTTAATGATGACAGATTAGGGCACTTTAATTATGACAGATTAGGGCCCTTTAATGATGACAGATTAGGGCCCTTTAATGACGACAGATTAGGGCCTTTAATGATGACACATTAGGGCCCTTTAATGATGACAGATTAGGGCTCTTTAATGATGACAGATTAGGGCTGTTTAATGATGACAGATTAGGGCTGTTTAATTATGACAGATTAGGGCTCTTTAATGATGACAGATTAGGGCCCTTTAATGATGACAGATTAGGGCTGTTTAATGATGAAAGATTGGGTCCTTTAATGATGACTTGACATGATAATCTTACATATTGCTACTTTAATGATGTCAGATGCAGACTTACAACGTAGAGTAAAGAGTTTCTGTTGGACCTTGTGCATGTTCCCGAGGGAGACATGGCGCCCACGGTCTGCTGCAGTGGATCCTGAAGACGCTGTGCTGGCAGCGTTTAACCACGAGCACCGCTGGACGGGCGCACGGGGGCGGCGGCGGATGTTTTGAACCCGCCTGCATTGTTCATTAGTGCTCTCACAGAATCATTATGCTAATCGCTTCTCATTACTTTGGGAGTCGGAGCAGATTGCAAAAACAAACCGACACCTGTTTCCGGAGTCATTTGTCGGTGATGTTCCGTAAACTCCAAAGTGGTTTGGTTTGACGGGGATCTCAGGGACCACAGGGATCTCAGGGACCACAGGGATCTCAGGGACCACAAGGACCACAGGGATCTCAGGGACCACAAGGACCACAGGGATCTCAGGGACCACAAGGACCACAGAGATCTCAGGGACCACAGGGACCACAGGGATCTCAGGGACCACAGGGATCTCAGGGACCACAAGGACCACAGGGATCTCAGGGACCACAGGGATCCCAGGGACGACAGGGATCTCAGTGACCACAAGGACCACAGGGATCTCAGGGACCACAGGGATCTCAGGGACCACAGGGACCACAAGGACCACAGGGATCTCAGGGACCACAGGGATCCCAGGGACGACAGGGATCTCAGGGACCACAAGGACCACAGGGATCTCAGGCGTATGTACTCTGGTCAAAACACTCATAAGTTATTAAAAAAACATATAATACAGTATTTTTCTGACTATAAGCTGCACCTAATTAACACACACAGGGGCGACAGTGGCTAAGTTGTAGAGCATTGGACTTTGAGCCTGAAGGTCATTGGTTTGAGTCCACCACGAGACCTTCTCCACCGACTCCCACTGATGTCTGCTGTCGTTGTGTCCTTGGGCAAGACACTTAACCCCACTTTGCCTGAAGCCCCCGCTGAAAGATTAAGGCTCCTGTGATCAGTCTTTTGGTTCACAAAATATTATCGACATATTTTTCGTCACAAGAAGTCATTCATTAAGGCGCAGGAAGGAAACAGAAGATGATTTTCTACTTCCGGGTTTGTCTACATCTATTCAAGACTTTAACAAAACAATAACTATTTAGCAGGTTTCAACTTCATTGTAGAGCAGACCTGTCGTCGACCAGTTTGTGTTTCTATAGAATCTAAAAGGAGATGGAACCTCACCGTGAAAATAAATGTTTGGAAGTTAGAGATTCTCAAAACACCCGGAGAGAAAATAAATGATTGTTTTAGTTTTGACGCTCTCTCTCGGCTCTATTTGTGTGTGTCTCAAACGGCTGCAGCTTTAGAGCCTTGGGCCGTGATATGGGAAATGAAACCAAACCATCCGGTGGCAGTAAAACTTTAATGATAAAGATAAATGTGCCAATAATCTCAGCATCGTGTTTCTCTAATGTCGTTACAACTTTACCTTCATTAATTTAATCCCAGGGGTCACAGTTTCTGCAAAACACAGTGGAATAGCTGCAATCTGGTTATGATCTCCACCCCTCCCTTTGTGTGTGTGTGTGTGTGTGTGTGTGTGTGTGTGTGTGTGTGTGTGTGTGTGTGTGTGTGTGAGACTTTTTGGATTATTCTCATGTTGATTATGTTTTGCCCCATAAAATACTGATTCAATATGATATAAAATTATGAAACCTTTCTGGTGGGAAGCCATTTGATCATTGGCTAAATAGATACGATTTCCTTATATGGGCATTTGTTCCGATGGTGCTTGCTTAACCCGTAACAGGAGAAGGCGTGTCGCTAAGGCATGCTGGAGTTTTCCTAGCAAATTAAAGCCTGCTTCACACGAGACGATTTTAAAATTGTCGGCTGATTTTCCTAACCTGAGAGATCCCACACACAGAGAAAAATCAAGGGTCTAACCACTTTCGCACAGTGTGTGGTGCGCAGCCACTCGGCAAAATCACGCAAACCACACACATCACACACGAACCGATTTCACCCCGGAGCATTCCCAGGTCAGACGGAAATCTCACAAAATCTCTTGAGATCAAGCGTGACTTCAGAGTAAACAATCATGGAGGATGAAGAGGATGTAGTGGCCATAGTTTGTTTGTTTTTAACGGAGAAAAAGTGTCAAATGAAAAGAAATGGAGACAACATGAGCTCGGACTATCTGTATATTTATGCGCCATGCCATTGACTGTTGGCCGCCTTGTCACCTTGTCTTCTGATTGGCTACACGACCACTGGCAGCGTGCTCGTCTGTCCCCGACACCACACACCAAGAGAAATTGGGCCAAAACAATCCAACATGTTGAACATCCCTGATTTGAGATCGGAGCAGTCCCAAAGTCCTTCTGAGCGACGCAGTCTTAAGATTGTCGTTAGGGGTGAATCGGGTCTTAAAATGGCCTAATTATCCTGCTGTGTGAACCAGGCTTTAGGCATCTGATTGGTTAATCCCTATATGTGTCATGGTGTGCTCCTTTTGGATTATTTTGACCTGGTTTTATTGTACTTGTTTGTTCTCTCGTAGTTTGAGTTTACTTCCTGTCAGTCCTGTAGATTGTTAGCCCCGCCCTAATGTGATCCACCTGTGTCTCCGGTCTGTATTTATACCCTGTTCTTTCACTTCTTGTCCGTCCATTGTCTCTCCATGTTTATCTAGATTTTCTGATTCTGCATTTTGGATTCCCTTTTTCTTCATTTCCCACGTGACAATATTGCTCCTATCTGCATTTACAAAGACAGTATTAAACTAAAAACCTAAAAATCATAGAAAGCGTAAAAAACACAGATTTTTAAATCCAAAACGGTGAGTCAATAGAGGCCAGAGCAAAACTTTGTCTATGAGCACTTTTAGGCTTCATTGTCCATCTATATTCAGCACATGAGTAAACAGCTCAGTCTGATGCCGGAAGACATTTACAAGAAAATAATTTACACACAACAAAACAATTCTTTATCAACTTTTAGCTTTCAAACATATATGAAGACGCTGCTGGAGTCGAGAAAATGTCTACTTGGATTTGCATATAAAGCGAATGCCAAAGTGAAAAGTTAATTAGTCTGGGTATAAGGAAGTGGAATGCTAAAGTCCGAGCAGCTTATGAATAACTCGGGGCCCTCTCCTGCAGCGGTGCTAATGGAATCCTGATTGACAAGTGATTGAACCAAACAGAAGCTTCGTCGCGACACTGATTTGTAGCAGGTTTCTGACACCGAAGGAGTTTCTGCCACCCACTACAATCACAGTCAGCACCCAAACTTAACCAGCCACTTTCATAGATCAACCCCAACCCACCCTTAATGCTAACCTTAACCATCTTACTCAGAACCCTACAACTTAACCAGTCACCACTTAAGAATCAGAATCAGAATCAATATATTTGCCATTTGCAGAAAAAAAAACTACATTGGAATACAAACAGGAGACACTGGGGGCACCAACACAACAAAGCACACACACACAGAATAAAAATAGCGAGACACAGTGAGGCACATATAAAACTCTTAAAAGCATTATTAAGACGCTACGATGGAGCTACAAAGAGAAGCAGATCTCAGGGCGCTCTGTTCAGTCTTATAACCGCCTGAGGGAAGAAGCTATTGGCATGGCGGGTGGTCCTGCACCGCACAGACCGGAATCTTCTCCCCCGAGGGAAGAGGCTGGAACAAGGCCGCTCCAGGATGACCAGAGGAGTCATTTACGATCCTCAAGGCTCGGTTTAAGAGTCTGCTCTCAGACAGAGCCTCCAGAACGGGCATCTCACGGTTCACAGTCCTCCGAGCAGAATGAACCACTTTGTTTGTTCTTTTCTTTGGCTGTGATGAACCACACGGTGATCGCACCAGCATCAGGCTATCTATGGTGCAGCGGTAGAAGTTCAGCTAAATCTTAGAGTCATTTTTAAATTCTCTGAGTTTCCGCAGAAAGTATAGACGTTGGCGAGATTTTTTAACAGTATGGTTGGTGTTTTTGTCCCATCTCAAATCGTTGGACAAAGTTAGACCAAGAAACTTATACTCCTCAACAATCTCCACCTGAGAGTTTTCAATGACCACAGGTGAGTGGGAGAGAGAGTGACCACGACTGAAGTCCAACACCAGTTCACATGTTTTGGACGTGTTCAAGAGGAGGTTGTTGTCTTAAGGACTTATTTTCATCCAACCCCCTTAACCTTAACCAATCTACTCAACAGACTAACATCCAACCCACCATTAATCCTAATCTTAACCATTCTACGGGGTCGGCTGTGATTCGACCAGCCCGGCCTCGAGCTCGGGCGACGTACAATCCTGCAGAGTGTTGGGAAGCTGCGGCCGATCACTTTCTCTGCAGAGTGTACAGCTGTAGTCTCTGTTTGTCCCTGACTGTGGCTCCAGCGAACCACGCAGTGATAGAGGAGGTGATGGAGGAGGAGATGGAGGAGGTGATGAGGAGGTGACGGAGGAGGTGAGGATGGACTCGATGATGGCCGTGTAGAACTGCACCAACATCTGTGCAGGCAGCTTGGCTTTCCTGAGCTGCCGCAGGAAGTACATCCTCTGCTGGGCCTTCTTGATGAGGGAGCTGATGGTCGGCTCCCACTTGAGGTCCTGGGTGATGGTGGTGCCCAGGAAACGGAAGGACTCCACAGAGGTGATGGGGGAGTCCATCACGGAGGGTGGGGGTGGGGGGACAGTGCTCTTCCTGAAGTCCACAATCATCTCCACTGTCTTCTGGGCAATTCGAAAGTAGGATTGCTACTTCCTCTTCCGTCCTGATTCCGTACATGATCTCGTGCCGACCCCACACTTACTCCACCTGTGTATTGGAAATGTGACGTGATGTGAATGTGTGTGGTCCGGTTCGGGAAAGGCACAGAGCGTTGTGTGAGAGGGTTTGTGTGGATGTATGTGAGCATCAGGGAGCAGAAGGAGCAGCTCTATCCTCCCTCGCAGCATGTTTATCTCTGTAATGAGACTCAGCAGGGTCTAAATGTGTTTACGACCGCTGCACTTTCCAACAGTCCAGGCATACGTATTTACCATTTCAAACTACTAATTCCGTGCTGACGCGAGAGGGATTATGAGGACTGATAATATTTGATTTGAGTTTGTTAATTGGTAAAGTGGTGGCTGACTGTTAGCACGGCTTGAAACTCATTAGAGATTGCCGCCAAGGGGAAATGTGTAATTACAAAGAGAATAACATCTGACAATAATCATGACTTTCATGAAAAAAACAGTGAAACAAGAAAGTGTTGTTTTTTGTACATCACCATGACAAGTTTTCTACGGCAGTGTTTTTCAACCAATGTGCCATGGTTCATTACAATACAATATAATTTATTCTTGTATTGCCCTAAATCACAACAGTATCATCTCAGAGATACTGAGAAATCACCAACACAGATCAGAGAATCAACAGAAAATACACATTTGTATTGGTCCATAAGGAGACCCACAGTGTGCCTTGGGATGTTATTTGGTGTGCCTTGGTAAATTATCCAATAAAACCTTGGTCAAAATATTGTGAAAATAAAATAATTAGAAATACGATACACTTTGCTTAAAATTACTTTGTTTTGTTAATAAAGGCGGCAGAGCTACAGTTTCAGTGGTTGGTATTCCATGTGATTGGGTGGCCATTGACCCTCGTTCCGGCTAAGAACTCCTGTTTTCGGGCTTCCGGTTCGCTCTTCGGCTCACACAACTTCAGATCAGACTGAAGAGATATTGCCAAGGATCATACCACGTTCTCAAAATTTAAATGAATGCAGCAAAACGCAAAAAAGTTTCTGGGCAAGCCCCGCTGATCCAAGATGGCGGCCTGTTCAAATCAGTGGGTTGTGCTCAGCAGCGCATGTGTCGCCATGGGGACGGAAAGATTAGCGAAACTTGTCCATATTTGGTCATTTCTCTGGTTATCCCGGTTCTGTGCAGTGGACGAGCTCCCATGATGCTTTGGGCCAAATACAGCTGATGGCAGTCAGACAGTCACATAGCACCAGCCCCTCACTGATCCTCCTGCAGGTGGTGAGTCCACAGGAGCTGAGATCTTTCAGTGGGAGCTTTGGGCAAAGTAGGGTTAAGTGTCTTGCCCAAGGACACAACGACAGGAGTCATCAGTGGGAGTCGTGAAGTAGGTCTTACGGTGGGCTCGAACCCACGACCTTCAGGCCCAAAGTCCAATGCTCTACCAACTGAGCTACTGTCACCCCTTGAATCTTGAATTGATCTTGATCTTGAATTAATACATTTTGAGTCATTACATCTAACATAAGTATAATATAGGCTTAGACAGTATTATGGTATATTTTACTGTGTTTTCCATGTTTTGTTGTAATTATTAGATTTTTAGTACGACAGCAAAAAGTAGAGGCTCTCTGCCTTTTATTTTGTATAAAAGCAACTCTCCAATTGAACAAGGTTGTAGACCCCTGCACCAAAATAATGTGGTTATGAAAAACTGAATCTTATCCCAATAGTTCTTGAAATTGAATTCTTTGTATATTCTAAATCTTTGAATACCTTCTGTCCGTTTTGTTGGACTTGGACAATTGTCTTTTATGTTTACACAAATAATCAAAAATCAATGTCTCGGAACAACACAGAACACAGATAGAAACCTAATTCTGAGGGGATGTTTTGTCTATGTGTAACAAAAAGAATACGTTTTACCGATAAGCGAGGAGGTAGCCAGCTCTCCGATGTCGTAATGGTTGCTCTTGTCGGTCACCGAGCCGTTGGATGGATTCTGATCTTCCTACAGAAATGACAAGGACACATCTTCATTGTAAATCTATAGTCTTGCCTTTCCCTCCACGTGGACTTCAATATTGTAAACATTATCAACTGTTGAGCCTCGAGAGGTGTAAGTGTTTGCCGAACAGCAGGTGTAGTTCCACCCCCATACTCGGCACAAAAACAACAATAGGTGACATCACAGGCGTCTCTGAATGAACCGTGAACTAAAAGGTATTTTTGTGTTGCCTTCTGTCGCTCACACATTCTACAGGCAGAAGACGGATCACACCTAGTTTGGTTCGAAAACTTATTTAGTCCGCCACCAATCGTGCAAGTTTTCCCACTTATACAACGAGGTAGTCCTGTAATTTCCGTCATAGCTAAACTTCAAGTATGAGAGACAGAATGAGAAATAAATATCCAGGAAATCACATTGTCCGATTTGTTAAATTATGGAGAAATATAAGTATATGGTAAATAATAAAAGTTAATCACAGTGTATATACTGCATGTGTATATGTGTATGTATGTGTGTGTGGTTTAAAACAAAATCTCATCTCAACTTGTTTTTGTCAAAGATTTATTTACTGATGAAAAAAAGTCAATGGAACTCCTCAACTCCTGTTTTTCCCCTTCTTTTCTTTTTATTATTATTACTCATTTTGTTTTATAATTTGTATAATTATTATAATTATAATTTTTTAGTATTTTTTTCTCTGTTTTAATTTCTTTTCTATTTTTTATTTTATTTTATGTAATCCTTTCTTTGCAGTATAAATGTTGCCTTGTGAGGTTTTTTTTTCTTTTTTAAATTAAGACAATCTCCTTGAATTCAAAAAGCAAAAACTCAAAAATAAAGTATATAGATAAAAAAAGGGAATCTCAATACTTTGATATCAATCCTTTGTTGGCAATGACAGAGCTCAAACGCTTTCTCTAAGTCTTCACAAGGTTTTCACACACTGTTGCTGGTATTTTGGCCCATTCCTCCATGCAGATCTCCTCTTGAGCAGTGATGTTTTGAGGCTGTCACTGGGCAACACAGACTTTCTACTCCCTCCAAAGGTTTTCTATGGGGTTGAGATCTGGAGACTGGCTCGGTTATTCTTGTGTCTTTGGGATCATTGTCGTGCTGAAAGACCCACGTTTCATCTTCAACGTACTGATGGAAGGATATTTTCTTTCAAAATCTCACCATACATAGCCCTATTCATTTTTTCCTTTACACAGGTCTTTCTTCCTGGTCCCTTTCCAGAAAACAGCCCCAAAATATGTTTCCACCCCCATACGTCACAATAGATATGGTGTACAAGACCAATCGAACCAGGCCCAGCCCAGCACAGCTTCAGAGGTCTGACAGGATCTGGCTTTCATCTGCAGGTATGGCACATGGTTCAGAAAGCACATGAGTTGGAATCTATGGTGATTATAGATGGTTTACTGGAAATCATTGAAGGGGTTGCAAAAGGAACAACTACACCTAAACTATGCAACTGCAAAAAGGGGAACCAAGAAAAGTGATTTTATCCAACACGGGTGTAACCTGGTCTTACCATGTGTAAACTCTGGTCCATGATAATTTCCTACATGTACGTCTGGTTTTACCATGTGTAAACTCTGGTCCATGATAATTTCCTACATGTACGTCTGGTCTTACCATGTGTAAACTCTGGTCCATGATAATTTCCTACATGTACGTCTGGTCTTACCATGTGTAAACTCTGGTCCATGATAATTTCCTACATGTACGTCTGGTCTTACCATGTGTAAACTCTGGTCCATGATCATTTCCTACATGTACGTCTGGTCTTACCATGTGTAAACTCTGGTCCATGATCATTTCCTACATGTACGTCTGGTCTTACCATGTGTAAACTCTGGTCCATGATCATTTCCTACATGTACGTCTGGTCTTACCATGTGTAAACTCTGGTCCATGATCATTTCCTACATGTACGTCTGGTCTTACCATGTGTAAACTCTGGTCCATGATCATTTCCTACATGTACGTCTGGTCTTACCATGTGTAAACTCTGGTCCATGGTCATTTCCTACATGTACGTCTGGGTCTGATCCTAGTGGCTGCAGTTTCCTCGGTTGAATCCCCTCCGACCAATCAGAGAGCGGGGGAGGCGGGTCTTGTAGGTCGGTGTCGGTGACGTCAAGAGTTTGTGCTGAATTTGCTGGTTGTAGTTTGTCGGAGAATGTGATAGTAAAATAATCTGTTCTGGTTTAATCCAAATATCAAGAAACTGAAGCCGGAGTTTGTCGCTTCCCCACTGTCGAACACAGCATGTCTTGTATTAAAGGGGAGAAGAAGAAGAAGCTGCATCTGTTTCTTTGCAGCGTTCTCACAGACACAGGTGTGATGGAGCCGAGTCTGTCTTCTCTCTTCATAGACACACACACACACACACATACACACACAGATACACACACACACACACACAGATACACACATACACACACAGATACACACACAGACACAGGTGTGATGGAGCCGAGACTGTCTGCTCTCTTCACAGACACACACAGACACACACACACCGACACACAGACAGACATACACACACAGACACAGATAGACACATACACACACATGCAGACTCACACACAGGTACTCACACACACAGACACATACAAATACACACACAGAGAGACACAGAATCTCACACACAGGTACACACACGCACACACACAGACAGACAGACTCACACACATACACACACACACACAGATACACACACACACAGACACATACAGATACACACACAGAGAGACACAGAATCTCTCAGAAACACACTCAGACTCTCACACACAGATGCTCACAGTCACCCTCTTTCACAGAAACAGACAGACACACATACTCACAGACATGCAGACTTACACACACACACACACACACACTCACAGACGCACACACACACAGCAGATAACCTCTTGTAATGTGCGGCACATCATTTACTCCATTCTCGGCTGTAACAAGTTAATTGATCAATCACAACAAACTGCAGCTGCGTGTGTGTGTGTGTGTGTGTGTGTGTGTGTGTCTGTGAGTGTGTGTGCGAGAGTCTGTGTGTTTGTGTGTGTGTGTGTGTGAGAAAGAGTCTGTGTGTGTGTTTGTGTGTGTGTGTGTGTGAGAGAGAGAGAGAGTCTTTGTGTGTCTGAGAGTCTGTGTGTGTGAGAGAGTTTGTGATTGTGTGTGTGTGCGAGAATCTGTAAGTGTGTGTGCGAGTGTCTATGAGTGTGTGAGAATGAGAGTCTGTGTGTGTGTGTGAGAGAGAGTCTTTGTGTATGTGAGTGTGTGTGCGAGAGTCTGGGAGTGTTTTGTTTTAGTCTGTCTTATTGTCTTTGTTGTAGTGTCATGTGTTGTGTTCTCCTCAGCCTCAGTGTGGTCTGCAGCACAGAGAAGGGCAGGAAGAAGCTGGAACAGAGAGCAGCTTCAGTGACAGACTTATTCACCCCCGCTGCGTGAAGGAGATGTTCCGCAAGTCTTTCCTCCCTGCTGCTGTCAGACTGTACAATGAACATCAAAGACTGTTTCTAAGAAGCATAATGGGAGGAAGCTGCTTCTCCTTTGTGCAGTTTTACAAGAGGAACAGCAAATGGTTGGTTATATTTCGGCTTTTCTATTGAATACGAAAAGAGGTTTTAATGGAAATGTTGTTTAATTGATTATTGCGAAATGTATACACTCAATTTGAATAATTTGATTAACTGTGAGATTTAATGTCTGATAAGAGATGGCACTCTCGCTTCTCAGCAAGAAGGTCCTGGGTTCGAATCCCGGTCGGAACAGGGCCTTTCTGAGTGGCGTTAGCATGTTCTCCCTGTGTCTGCGTAGGTTTCCTCCAGGTGCTCCGGTTTCCCCTACCACTAAAAACATGTAGAATAGTTCTGGCATGTGCCTCCTGTACTGGCCCCGCTCCCATCTCTGTGTGGAGTGAGAGACTAATGCCCACAATTGTAAACCGCTTTGTGACTGTGGTCTGTGAAAGGCGCTATATACAGTTTATTAAAGATAAAGAAACCTGTAAGTTCATAATCCTGTAATAAATGAATTAAAGTCGTAGGAAATGTTTAAAAAAAAAACTCACTTTGTCCGACGCCGGTCCCTCTGTCTGGGACCAGAGCACAGTCATGGGCTGCTGCTGATCTGGACACACATCACAGAGAAAAGTCAGGACTCATTAGATTCACAAATACTCTCATACGCACATATACTCACACAAATACACACACACACACATACACACACACATACACACATACTGTATACTCACACTGACATACACACATATACTCACACTGACACACACACATATACTCACACACATATACTCACACACTCACACACACGCACATATACTCACACACACACACATATACTCACACCAACATACACACATATACTCACACACACATATACTCACACCAACATACACACATACACTCACACACACACATACATACTGTATACTCACACCGACACACACATATACTCACATACACACATACTGTATACTCACACTGACATACACGCATACACTCACACACACACATATACTCACACACACATACACACATATAATCACACACACACATATACTCACACACACATACACACATATACTCACACACACATACAGTACACACATATACTCACACACACATACACACATATACTCACACACACACATATACTCACACACACATACACACATATACTCACACACACACATATACTCACACACACATACACACATATACTAACATACACATACCCACATATACTCACACCGACACACACACATTTACTCACACCGACACACACACATATACTCACATACACACATATTCTTACACACACACACACACACACACATACTCACACCGACACACACACATTTACTCACACACACGGAGCCAAAGCCATACTATGAAGAGAAGACTTAACCCTTTAATGGTTTCCTCAACATTTTGGTGGATCACTTTTTGACTCAGTATCTATTTGAAGTCTACGACACTGGGGCGTCTCTGTCCCTTGGTTTTAGGCACTTTAACCACTTCAACCCTTTGATAAAGGGCTATAATTAAAACAAAGTAAGAAGAAGAATTTGCATTGCTTTCTTCAAGGAGTGGACATTAAAGGGTTAAATCACTGAGACCAGAAGCAAAACATTTAAGGAAACTAGACTTAACTTCTGGCTTTGTGCGGCCTCTTTAACCTTTGATGATAAAATAATATTAATGGGCCCAAGACTGGACCTTGGGGAACTCCTCGGAAAACGGTAACTTGAGGTTAAATTACTTTTTTTTGCTTAGAGTTTAACTAAAGAGTGAATGGACAACTGGGATGCTAGCTGAGAGGGTATTGCACTCATGCGTCACAACAATTTTCATTTTTATATTCTAGAAATTTATGTAGATTTTTATTATGCCTCGTTGTTTTGAACCGAGAGCCAAAGCCATTTCCTCGTCTGACTTCCTGTTACTTACATGATAATAAAAATTATTTTGATTTTGAAGAAGGGGTTTGGTCTCCTGTCCTGTTCAGTATGGACATTGCATGTTTCTCCCTGTGTCCGGGTGGGTTTCCTCTGGGCGCTCCGGTTTCCACTACCAACCAACATGCATCGGTGTCTGGTGAATGATGGAGGTCGTAGGGGGATGGATCAGACTGGCTGCCTCGCTTCTGTCGCCTCTGAGCGTGAACTGAATGTTTTGTGTTTTCAGAGACTTCAGCAAGGCTCTGATTGGCTCTGGATTCACAACACGTCTCGTTGATTAGCACGATGGAGCTCGGGTCTACTCAGGAGCTCTGCGCCGTTTCCTTGATTAATGTCCATAACAGGGCTGATTAAATATTTGAATACTGCCAGCCCGATCTTACCGCACCATCATACTCATTTCATGTTGTACTAAGGTCTGGATTTGCTCCTTTTGCAGATTGAAACGATTGAATCGGAGTTTACCGTGACGTAAATAATGAGCTCGAGTGTGTGAAGCATTTAGCATTTAGCCTAGCTTTAGCATTTAGCCTAGCTTTAGCCATCTCCTTTGCCACTAATGGAGCCCGTGGGGATATTTGGATCGAACCAGAACAGATTATTTTACTATCGCATTCTCCGACAAACTACAACCAGAACATTCGGCGCAAACTCTTGACGTCACCGACACGACCGACAACACCCGCCTCCCCCGCTCTCTGATTGGTTGGAGGGGATTCAACCGAGGAAACTGCAGCCACTAGGATCAGACCCAGACGTACATGTAGGAAATGATCATGGACCAGAGTTTACACATGGTAAGACCAGACGTACATGTAGGAAATGACCATGGACCAGAGTTTACACATGGTAAGACCAGACGTACATGTAGGAAATGACCATGGACCAGAGTTTACACATGGTAAGACCAGACGTACATGTAGGAAATGACCATGGACCAGAGTTTACACATGGTAAGACCAGACATACATGTAGGAGATGATAATTGAGTTTTTGAATAGATAAGACCAGGCTATTCAAGTGGTATTCCTGTGGATAACTCTGACCAACCACATTTGACTGTTTACTATCTTCAGCTTTCTCTGCCTTATGACTCTTGTTATACCATACACTATATTATAATGGTAGACATAATAGCTTGATCTTGGCCTTCACATCCGTCCTCAGTCCGGCTCCGTGGCCTCATGTTGCCCGCCCCTTCCACCTGTGACGCCAATGTTAAAGCAAATCTCTTATTCTCGTATCTTTCTACGGAGCACACAGCTGCTTCTTCATCCAAATATTCTATACAATCTACGGTGAAGGTCATGATTACAGCCTGTTATATCCCACAGACCTTTGAAATAATAGAACGGTATCCAGACAAAAGAACAGCCATCAATGGATTTGGATTGAATTAGATTATTTAGAAATAGCACTGGTTTAATTACTGCTATGGGCACATGTTATGATTGCATAAACTCTCCTCTACCCTGGTCAGTATTTTTTTTCAAGAAATTGCTGAAAGCTCCTTCAGAAGAAAATTGATTGACCTACAATTCCCAGTTCAAAGGAAAGGTGAGGCTTTGACCCGAAGCTACACTTTCAATGCCTTTGTCCATCTCTCCTAAATATACAGGGAGCTCTTCACCCAATGAGATTATTCAATATTAGCCGTTTTATTTTGATTATTATCTGTCCTTTTGATTTATGTAATTATTATTATATTCTACATATTAATAATAATGTTGCACAATGTACTGTTCCGCACCCACACATATATAAACACATGTACATGCACACACTCTCTCACACACAGACACACACTCTCTCTCTCACACACACACTCTCTCACACACAGACACACACTCTCTCTCTCTCACACACAGACACACACTTTCTCTCTCACACACACTCTCTCTCTCTCTCACACACAGACACACACTCTCTCTCTCACACACACACTCTCTCACACACACACACTCTCTCTCACACACACACTCTCTCACACACAGACACACACTCTCTCTCTCTCACACACACACACTCTCTCTCTCTCACACACACTCTCTCTCACACACAGACACACACTCTCTCTCTCACACACACACTCTGTGAAAGAATGTCCAGGGTTTATGTTCAGGTTTTATTTTGTTTATGGTACGTGCATAAATAAAGCAGAGCTTCTTTTCTATGGGTTAAACAAATGTCATGAAATTGTTGTGCACAGAAACAGGATGCGAAAGTGTGTGCAGAGGGAACAGGATATCAGTTGCAACAGTTCCCTGTCTGATAAGACCAACGGAAAGTTTTCAAAGATGCTAATGTAAGATTGCTTGCACACTTGAGTTGGGGGCGTCTCCAAATGCCTTGCTATCATAACTATATGGTATTGTGTAAACTGTAACCCCACCTGCTTTTCTTGTGTCAAATAAAAGCTGTGTCCGGAAAAGAGCGATCGGGAATATCACTCTGCTAGTCAGTCTGATAAGCTTGATGCGTTTCCCCCGTGATCACGTAAACTCGTAACTACAGTGTCCTTTTTGAGAGCTATTGTGGGTACAGGAGTTAACCTCGCGAGGTGAAATTAGTTTCTGGCTGTCTAGGTTGTTTTGGTTTTTGGGTCTATGATCTGTCAGTCATCACGCTTAGAGCCTGGTGCAATTTTCTGACAGACTTTGGTCCTTCGAAGCCGGATTCAGGACTCGTCGTGGAGGGCGAGGACGGGAGATTGGACAAGTGCCTGGCCAGGCCCGGATAACACCGGAAACCCACCTTTCTACGTGGCAACCTCTCCTCACCGTCCTCTGCGCTGAGGACTGGATCGGTCCCAGTGTAAGACCAACCATCAACCGAAAGGTCAGAAACAACTCTTATGTTAGAGTGAAAGATCAGACTTAGCTGTGGACCAGGTTTAATGGTGCAAGTGTGCTTTGTTTGAATGGTGAATATTCACACGTTGTGAAATATCACATGAGCGATCCTTTATACTCAAGACAGAGTGTAACTGACCGTAGCTGAGACCCAAGACAGGGAAACAGTGACTCAAGACAGAGTCGGACCGTGGTTGGGACCCAAGACAGGGAAACAACCATGAAAAAGAACGATAAAGGAAAGAAAGAGAAGCCTCCGGTCTGCGACTCGGACTCTAGCGGGGACGAGGAGGAGACCGGGAGGAAGAGAGTTACATTAGCAGTAGTAAAAGCTAAGTCAAAAGGAAAAAGTAAAGAACCCAAGCAGGAGGCTCCCTGCGATCCACAAACTCTGGATGCAGAGCAGTGGATGAGAGAGTGTTTCCCCCATTCAGTGCAGTTCATAAAGAAATGGCAAAAACGATATGAATGGTGGCAGCCCACATTCGAAATTGACCAAATTGGAAAATTGTTACAGAATCTGACCCTAAAAGATGCACTGAAACAAAAAGGGAAAGATTATGCAGGAAAAACTCTTGCAGCCAGAAATTGGATGTATTCTGCTAAAGCCCTGCATAATCGATATAACCAATATTTAAAGGATCAGAAGAAGGGGAAAACAGAAGTATACACCACCAAACAGACCAAACAGATGGATAATGACGGAAGTCACAGTCAGGGAAGAGCAGATCAACCAGGTCCAGCAGTGGAGGACGGTGTTGGGGAGGACGAGTTGAGTCCTGTAAATACCCCGAGAGGACCCCTCACATCCACACCAATGCGAGTGGGGACGAGAGTGGAAGCACCTCCGCCGTACCACCATGCTGACCAGGATTACTCATTAAATAACCCATCCTCTAGTAGTGATGTGTCTCTGAGTAGCCCTGGAGTAGGAACCAAAGAACAGTGGGAACATCTGAGACAGAATGTAGCCAGCTACATAGGGGAAGGAAGAAAGGGCTTGTATCCTCCCCTGCCCACCGTAGAGAGTGTGGCAAGAAATTTTGCTGATTTGACCATGAGCAATGCCCTAGAAGGCAGAACACGTGCACAAACAAAACTCTTGGAGGAGCAAAAAGCTGCCTCAGCCCCAAAAACCCCCAGTGACCAAGCTACGGGATCGTACGTTTTTAGTCCGTATAATCCCTTCGTGGCCAGCCCCTACTATCATGTGGATAGCAGTGCGTTCCCAATGATTCCCCTACCCAATCCCAGACAGGATGGTGAACAATTGATATATGTGCATCGCCCTTGGACTCCGGGGGAACTCAAAGAGGTGACAGATAGCATTAGAAAAGCAGAAACTAATGCAGAACAGGCTATTGAAGATCTCACCTCTGTGATCCTGTCATTTCGGTTAAACGGGACAGAGACACGGGACATGCTGAGGGGTTTCTTTAAAATGAAATGGCATAAATTTGAGGCCCATTTCCAACACACTATGCCCGCAGTAGATGGAGTTCAAGGAGCAGTGAGAAACCACCAACAGGTGATTGATGAACTCAATAGGGTCACAGTAGGTGGGAATCCAGGAGGAGTTTTTGAGAAAATGCGCGCCATGTGGCCAGCACGAGCGGACTGGTCCATAATAAGCAAATGCAAACAGGGCGAGCATGAGTCTATGGAAAATTATGAATCCAGACTCAGAACCATCTTTGACCAACACTCTGGACTCCCAGCTGCCGATGAACCCCGAGGCCCATACCAGCAGCAATTAAAAACCGTGTTCTTAAATGGTATCAGAACAGAGGAGCGTAGTCACATCGTAAAACACTGCGTTGGGTATGAGACCAAGGGTTTTGATGAAATCCTTGCTTATGCCAAACATGCAGAGACAGTGCAGAAAGAGAAAAGGCGCAGCAAAGCCACCTCCATTATGTATACAGGAGAACAAGAGACTCTTACCTTTGTAGTGGACAAACCCAGGAGGGGTGACAAGGGAAAGGGTGGATACCAAGGAAAAAGAGATTACAGAAAGTCAGGACAAGACAAGAATAAGCAAGAATGTTGGGAGAAAGGTCTGTGTTTTATATGCAGGAAGTCAGGACATCTTATGGCAGACTGCCCTAAGAAGAGAGAGAAAACAGATAAGTTTAAAGAAAAGAAGCGAGAGGAGAGATCAGCGGAGCGCAGCGACAGTGAAGCATGACTCCCGACGTTGGGGGACTCGGGAGAAAGAGCAGGGGACCAAGTGCCCTGTGATTCTCCAGAGCCGTACCAAGACTGGGATTATGAGAATTTAGTCTGGGATGAGGAGGAGGAGGCAGCTGTGGCTCCCCCTGAAGGGGAGCTGGAGTTGTATCTGTCCTCCACACCCCAGGACTGGGCAGTGAGACCTGAAATAACATTATGGATCGAGGGATCACCCACCTTATTCCTCGTAGACTCCGGAGCACAAATGACTGTACTGAGGGACATAAAACACATACCAGTGTCCAAACAGACTATCAAAGTAATGGGAGCTAGCGGGAAACCAGTTGAATGTAAGATGAGCAAACCATGTAAAATACAGATTCCTGGGGACCCAGAATCGGAAGTGGAGCTTCCCGTTGTGTTGGCCCCACATTGTCCACACAATCTATTAGGACGAGACCTAATTTCAAATCTAGGATTGATTGTGGGGACTGGACCAGATAACACACTGATTGTGACCAAAGGAAAACTTACCGGACCAGGACTTTATGTAGTACAGAACACAGGAGACGTACATTATTGGTGGAGCCTTGATTTAAATAACCAGCCTCCATGCTCAGTGGGGGACACCATAATAGCATTGGCAGGAAAGTATGTCCAAAAAACTGCCCGAATAATGAGTGCTGACAAATTACACTTGACACTCAGATATAAGGCTATCCCTGGACCTGACCCCATTTACGACGAATTGGTTCATAGGCTAGGACCACAAAATCTTGAACTCACAAATTTCTATTGGAAAGGAGAAGTGTCCTTTTGTGATGTGGAGGTCCCGCATAATGTGTCATGTTTGATGTACATGTTGCGCTATCGCCACATCTCAGTATCGAGAAAGAAAGGCATGGAATGGGAGGAACTCGGTCCTTTGAGGATTCGAGTAAAACAGATCACAGACTGGAAGCCCATGCCCGATAATCCCACTGTATTACAGGGGGATGACGGGTGGCATAAGACCCGGTTAAATTTTCGGGCAGTGGGAATTCCCAGGGTACATTTGAAGGAAAAATGACTGACCCCAGAGGTATTTATTTCAACTGAGGAGCAGCACCAATTGGCCCAGATCCCAGACAAACTCTGGAGTAAGGGACCAGCTGATGTTGGGCTCATGAAAGGCGCAGAGCCCGTTGAAATAATACCAAGAAATGAATACAGACCTAAGATCAGACAGTACCCACTGAAACCCGACGCAGACGAAGGCATAAAACCTACTATTGACTCTCTACTACAAGCGGGAGTGATTAGATTAGCTCCCGAAGTGACGTGTTTGACCCCAATATTCCCAGTAAAAAAGGCACCTCCGTCCACAGCCTGGCGCATGGTCCAGGACCTCAGGCATGTGAACGAGGCAGTAGTGCAAAGAGCACCGAACGTTCCTAATCCACACACACTATTGAACACCATTGATCCAAATGCAAAATATTTCAGTGTGATTGATCTAGCGAATGCGTTCTTTTCCATCCCGCTGACCAAAGCGAGCCAGGAATGGTTCGGGTTTTGTTACCGGGGGAAGAAGTATACATTCACAAGACTACCTCAAGGCTATTGTGAGTCACCAACCATATTTTCACAGAACATTAATAAACTGATTTCGAATTGGCAGCCTCCACACAATAGCCAGGTCATCACGTATGTTGATGACGTGCTCTTGACCAATCCGGTGCAAGAACACTGCAAACATGACACAATATCATTGTTAAAGTATTTAGCAGAAACTGGCAACAAGGTCAGTAAAGACAAATTACAGTTTTGGAAGGAAAATGTTAAATATTTGGGACACACACTCACTCAGGCTGGACGGTCAATTTCTGATGACCGGAAAGAGGCTATTGCTAAAGCCCCGCAACCACAGACGAAAAAACAGATGATGTCATTTCTGGGACTGACTAATTACTGTCGACTGTGGATCCCAGACTATGCTAAAATTACCAGACCACTACAAGCATTGATCCACGACACCCCCATGAATATGGGAGACAAACTGACCTGGACTACAGAAGCTCTAGACTCGTTTTGTTTATTAAAACAGACCCTAATGTCGACCTCTGTGCTCCAGCTCCCAGACTATGACAAACCATTTGTACAAACATGTGACGCACGTGATGGATGCATGACCTCAGTCTTAACACAGAAACATGGAACTAAATTGAAACCTGTAGCTTACTACTCTACTAAATTAGACCCTGTGGCACAAGCATTGCCCCCGTGCGTACAGGCTGTGGTCGCGGCTGCAATGGCGATCCACGCATCTGCTGAAGTAGTATTGTTCCACCCATTGACTCTCATGGTACCTCACGCAGTAGCAATGCTGTTGTTACAAACAAACATGGCATTTCTATCCCCATCTAGACATTTGAGTTGTGCAGCTACACTTTTATCACAGCCACATTTGTCAGTGATAAGATGTAATGTCCTGAACCCATCCACGCTGCTACCGACTGAACAGGACGGAACTCCCCATGAATGTGATAAACTGGCGATAGAAGACGTCAGACCACGACCAGACCTAAGTGACCTACCACTGACTAAAGGAGTGACTGTGTACATTGATGGATCAGCATCAAAAGATGCACAGAATCACAATCGTGTTGGATATGCGATCACAGACCAAACTAAGCTGCTAAAATCAGGACGTCTGAAAAGCAATCTATCAGCACAAGCTGCAGAACTAGTAGCACTGATAGAAGCATGTAAATTGTTCCAAGGTAAAAGTGTGACTATTTATACAGATTCACAGTATGCTTTTGGTACTGTCCATCAATTCTGTAAACAATGGGCGAATCGTGGTTTCCAGACGGCCTCAGGAAAACCGGTAACACACAAGAAATTGCTAATTGACCTGCTGGAGGCAATAAAATTGGCCAAAGCCATAGCTGTATGCAAATGTGCAGCGCATACCAAAAATGATGACTCTGTTTCCCTAGGAAATAGATTGGCAGATCTGGAAGCTAAGAAAGCAGCCTATGTAAATATGGCAAATACTGAACCGACTGAACCAGATGATTGTGACAGGCATGAAATCCTGAAACAGTATCAGGAGAGTGCGACAGCCTCAGAAAAAGCTACATGGAAAGCAAAAGGGTGTGTGATAGAAAATGGACTCTACGTTGGTGACGATAAAAAACCATGGTTACCTAAATCTCTGTTTAATTGGGCTAGTAAATTGACTCATGGTCCTTGCCATGTGTCAACAGGGGGGATGACTGCATTAGTGAATCAATACTATACAACAATAGGATTCAATACATATTCAAAAAATTTTAGTAAACAATGTTTGATATGTATTCGGAACAATTCCCAGGGGGCAGCGAGACCACAGAGAGGGAAGTTCCCAGAGCCTCCACACCCGTTTCACACAATACACATGGACTACATAGAACTAAACAAAACTAACGGACTACGATATTGTTTAGTAATCATTGATGCATTCTCCAAGTGGGTAGAAATGTTTCCTACTGCAAGTAATGACTCACTCACAGTGGCTAAGGCCATCTGTAAGACCATAATACCGACCTTCGGGATTCCTCAGATTATACGATCAGACTGTGGTGCTCATTTTGTTAATGAAGTAATCCATCGTATAGGTGAACATTTGGGAATAACATTGAAAAACCATTGTGCCTACCATCCCCAATCAGCAGGACTGGTGGAGAGAGTGAATGGGACAATTAAGAATAAACTCTCCAAAGCTACCAAGGACATAGGAAGAACGTGGCCGCAATGTGTGGATCTTGTAAAAACTAATCTACATATTTTACCCACCCAGAACTCTTTGTCTCCATTTGAAATCTTATATGGAAGACCATTCACTATTCCAGACTTACAATTGACCGAGAAGGACAGACCAGACACTAGTCCAGACCTGGTGACATATATGAGACAGCTGTTTGAGAGCAGGGAAATCCAAAATGTGCATAAATTGCCTGCCGAACCATTCTTTCAACAGGAAAGGACTGTGAAACCAGGGGACTGTGTGTTCATCAAAGTGATAAAGAGGAAGTCCTGGAACAGCCCACGGTGGGAGGGTCCACACGTCGTCACCATCTCCACTCCCACGGCAGTGAAGATTGAGGGACGGACCTCGTGGGTGCATCTCTCCCATTGCAAGCTCCGAGACCAACTTGACCCGAACGCCTAGAGAGACGCAGGACGTCGTTGGTAAGCTGTGACAACAACGGTACTGTGACACACACAACCGCTACGATGAGATCGATCCAGGTTCTTATAGGCTTAGTCCTAGGCCTGGCTACGCTGACCTTCACAGCCCCAGTCAACAACGTCGCCAACGGTCCAGAGCAGCCACAGAAGACCCCAGGAGAACTATGTACTGAACAGTTTAGAAGAATGGCATATGCAGGGTTTTGTTTACCCCCTGAGGGTAATTTTTCTCTACAGATACCCTGTAGCGTGCTGTCCGATTCCCAGGGAAGACGTCCCACAGGTTGTACCCAACATGACCAGTGGGTTGTAGAATCTAAATGGCGGGGTGCTCGGTTGTTCCCACCAGGTACTCCCACATCTGTACCGTACACCGCTGTAGAAGGGGGGTTGTGGGTGCACTATGACGTTGTTGCAGGACACCAGCAAGTTGACCCTGATAACCCAGATAAGACATGGGACCGCCCTTTTAGATCCTGGACGTAGATAGAGAGTAAATGATTATTGACCCATGTTGTACAAATTCTCCGAAATTCATGAAGGAGCTAATCCAAACCCTAGCGGGAAGATTAGCCTCGGAACACTTTCTGTGAAATTTGTTTAAACAGGGGGAAAATGTGAAAGAATGTCCAGGGTTTATGTTCAGGTTTTATTTTGTTTATGGTACGTGCATAAATAAAGCAGAGCTTCTTTTCTATGGGTTAAACAAATGTCATGAAATTGTTGTGCACAGAAACAGGATGCGAAAGTGTGTGCAGAGGGAACAGGATGTCAGTTGCAACAGTTCCCTGTCTGATAAGACCAACGGAAAGTTTTCAAAGATGCTAATGTAAGATTGCTTGCACACTTGAGTTGGGGGCGTCTCCAAATGCCTTGCTATCTGTCAATGGAGTATGTTATTGTGTTATTATCATATTAATAAATGTAACGGTTAGTCTAGTAAGGGACTAGTAGTAGCTAGTCTGGTGAGTGCAAGAATGTATGGAAACCATCCATCCCCCAGCCATGAAACACAGGAAGTTAAAATAAGGCAAGAACACAAGAAAACATCTGTTTAGAGTAGCCTCAGGCTTACTTTGAGAGGGG